>JANRMR010193307.1:0-10485 GCA_025434825.1 Bergia sp. 'catenularis'
TTGGTAGAAGTTTTGATTTATAGTTGCTACCCCAGATCAATGTGCCATATGAAATATGGGAATAAATAAAACTATAATAGAGATTTTTCAGAGTGTCTAAGTTAAGGTAGTGCCTGGCTCTATATATTATTCCTATTGATTTGGCAATTTTGCGACTAACTGAGTCAATGTGAAAATTCTCATCTAAAATTAAACCAAGAAACTTTGTATGTGTTACTCTTTCGATTTGTTTTCCTAGTTTCAAAATTAAATGTTGCTCGGCATCGTTATTTGTAATATTTCTAAGCGTTTGTTTCGAGCCAAAAAGAATATATTTGGTTTTGGAAAGATTAACGGTTAGCTTGTTTGCGTGAAACCATTCAAAGTAAAAGAAGAATACACCACCATATTAAGTACGTGAGTAACAGTACGAAAAGGCGAACAATGACTGCTTCAGATTATAGTCCAATACATGAAGGTACATAATGACTTGGAAAATGCTGGTATGTTCACAACCCGGGGGAGGGGTACTCCCCAATTACCTTGGTGGGGGCTTTGCAGCGCGCTTCGTAAAACCGGCTGACCTGCTTTCAGACTAAATTATGCGAACGTCTCTATACCCAATTTCAGACCTGACAATAAAATTGATACCCGTTTTCAGGGCGCAAAATGTCTTTTATATGCCACATTTCCAAAGGGTATCCATATTTCAAACCAAAATGTCAAGAGCTATACCCAATTTCAGACCAAAACGGCTTAAAAACGCTACCCTTTGTCACCGCAAATACCTATATAGCTCATGTCAGGGGATATCTCCCCCGGGTGTTCACAACCTTTTAATTTTGCTGTAACATATACCCTCAGTACTGAAATCAAATTCGAATGAATTAAATTCGACCAACGTACGACGTCTACAATAGAGCTTAGTATGACAACTTCGTACTAGTGTAAACTTGATGTTAGCGAATCACATAGTATGACAGTGATTCCAAAACATAATGTAACTGCAGAGTAACTCTGATGGCCTGAGGGAGTTGTTATCGGTAGTGAGGATATGCGGCCATGCAGAACTTTGAGAAAGGTAATATTAATAACACTTCTTTAATTAATGGTCTCTAATAAAATTAATTTCCTAACTTGGCAGGCTTAAAAAAAAAGCCTAATTGTGATCAATCGCTTTCTTGGTTTGTTTTCACATCCCATTTTAGGAATAATAAGCTAACAAAACCAAACTTGTACAACCATTTCTGCCGCTTCTTTCACAGGTTTTATTCATTTCACAGCAATAACAAATTAGTACTAATAAAAGTAGAAGCCACAACATCGACTCGATCCATACTAGATAAGATATAGTCAGTAAAAAATGCAGAGTTCGGCAGTGGCTGATCGTAATGATTACGTGTAAAATCCCTTTCCATCACTAAAAACCATAATGGATGGGTCTTCTGTTTACAATTGAAACAATTTTTCCAACATATTTTTTGTGCCGTTCCGAATTTTGCGACGCAACGCTTTCGAAAAGTGATGTATCGCATATCGGACGGCTTTTTGTGTCCCGAAAACTATTCTTCTTTACACAATAACATAACAACTTCTACGCTTTTTTATAAGAACAAACCTTACATAAGAACACTGAGGCTCAGATTTGCCGAAAACTAAGAACAAGCGAAGAACAAGCTGAGAATGGGATTCTGACGAGCAATAATTGATACCACAGGCTATCAAAGATGCTTGAAGTTTAGGCATTTTGTTTTTAATAGACTTCGAGCAAAATACTGAATACGGAAGCGGAACAAGGCTGCAGAAACACAGCAACCATATGTAAATACTAAAATAGCCCGGCTTATAATTTCTAAGTTTCCGGTAGAAACAAGCAATATCCAGAAAAAAAGAAAAGCATTTCAACCTATCGCTAAACTTTCTCTTCTTTCTGCTCATATAGACATTGTCCAGACGGTGCAAGGTTGACTGAACCGGGCGGGCTCCGAAAAATAAGAACAAATTTTAATTTTAATTGTGTTTCTTAAAATAATATTCGAGGCGGATTTAGGAAAAAAATTAAGAACAACGAGGCTCAGTCAAAATTATCTGGTTTTGATCAGACTGATAATCGCTTTTATGCGTGAAACTGCAGTCAGTTACTGAACTTTTAAATTTTAACCTTTTATCCATCTTACTTTTTAATGATATATATATATATGCATTCGTCAGTTTCATTTCAGTTTGGTGTTGCCGCGGTAGTGACAGGATGTGCGAGTGTAAAAGTTATGACGCACTGTGTTGCTTCCCAGTATCATTCAGGATATACGTACAACCTATTTTTATGTTGCGAACTTTTAAGTTAAAACTTCTTAACTACGCAAAAAGTTAAAACTATTTTAACTACGCAATAGGTTCTTAAAGTAACGTCTGTGTTTTGGCCTTTTGGCAAGGTCAACTGAAGACAAAGAAAGCGAAAATTAATAAGAAGTGTCTGATAGTTTAATAGCATAAACAGGGAGAAATTTTTGCGCCAAAGCTCCTCCTCAAAAACCATTTCGCTCTGATAAAGAACACAAATCTTTGGCAATCTATATACTCCTGGACTAGTTTAGAATCCAAACACAGTTTGTAAAATGAATCATTCTCTTTTCTTGGCTCCCCCGAGACCAAGGCTTGAAACAACTTTGGCCATTTTCCAAAACAAAATTGATTTCCTGGCTTCTCTGTGGTATCAGACTGGACTGGATATTTACACTATAGATAACTTTATTATATTAAGCCGAATACGAAGAGTAAATGTCAGCGGTTGCTCTTACTCACATTGTAAATTTATTATCAAAGTAATGAGGTGTACGACGAAACACGGGCAACTAAGAACTAGGAAATGTTTAAAAGGAATAATAATCTTTCATTATATCTACAATCCTGGACAAAAGTCGTTGGACTGATAGAAGAAAACGCACTCAAAACACAAAATATTGTAGCATACTCAATAACCAAAAGTGTACGATGTGCTGAAAGTGCTCATAAATATACTTTTATCATTCCCCCGCCTCCCCCTATCAATGTTGAACACTTTTGTTGCGTTTTCAGTAAAATATTGACAAATAGACCAACATTGAGTAGGGGGAGGGGGGAAAAGTGCTTCATCGGACCAACACTTTTGGCCAGGATTGTAGGTTAATTATCGTTGTAAATAATCAGTAGCTCCTAATTATTAGCCTCTCATATCAATAAACTACTCTGACTATATGCGTAATTATATAGATGTTAGTGCTTCTGCAAACGGTTAATTGAACTAATAAAATCTAATCTTACCCGTAACTACGTGATGCAGTGCATTTTATTTGATATAGTGTTTTTTTGTATCAGTATCAGTACCGACACTATTTTGTATAAGAACAACTTTATAACAACAACGTCAATGAGGCGGCTCAAATACCCAGAATTTAGGAACAAATTATAAGCTATCTCAAAATGAGTTTAGAAATATAGTGTTGCTGTATGTTTTCAAATGAAGTATACTGAAATATTTTACTAAATAATGCGAAAGGACAGCTCTTTCCCTTTTAAACAGCAAATTATGGAGTAGACAAATGCTAGTTACATACAAGGCTGTTGAGATGGCTCGGTATTTAAGTTGTGATCATTTAATGCTGTTAGGTTTTAGACCATTTGGAGGATTATTCTAAACTCTCGTTCCTAGAAAAAAGAACAACTTTAAGAGTAACTGATAATAAAGTTCTTCCAAATTTCAGAACGATGGGCTTCTGCCAAAATGTTTGCTTTCGTAAAAAGCGTGTCTACGATATGCCATATGTATGTATACTGTATGTGTGCTTTTTACTAACATGACAATAAGCAACATCTATAAAGTTTGAAATATAGCTGCTATATACAGATAAAACGATCTAATTCTGTCTATTATGAATATCGCATTTCTGTTCAGTTACTGCCATCAGACCGTATTTTTTCTGTTGTTTGCGTTGTGGTGTTGTTCTTTTTCCAGTATATGTATTAAAAACTGACACAGAAAGCACTCGATTTGAAAAAATAAAAGTTCCTGATCTGGAGGAATGATAGAAGACTGGTGAACTTGCTGTCGGAAAGTACAACCAACCGTACCGAGTATAGACAGGCTGTCTTTAGGTAGAGTTGATGTAGGTCTTCTATTGAAGTTTGATAATGCGAGTACCCTTTTTCAAAGATATAACTATCAATTAAAATTATCTTTCATTGTTTCCTATGGCTGATCGGTCACCTAATATATATTTACTCTAACAATTTCTTTATGAATAAAAATGAGATAAGAACTGTGTGAATCTTACCGGATTGTACATTGGGCGAGGAATCACTGTGCCATCAAATACGTCCTTTGCATGTAACCTTGAAATATCAGATAATTAAAAATCCCTCGACAATTTAAAAGATTTGGTTCGTGTAAAACAGCACGTCGATCACATCTTAGTGATGAACGTCGATCACATCTTAGAGAGGAGCGACTAATGAGTATTGGCAACACAAGCGTGCGTAAGAACAGAACAAACCTATTATTTAGTCAAGAGCTTTTAATTATTTCTATTTTTAACAACCAATAGGATTGGGGCACAAATTGTGGTAGGGCTTCAATGATCCAATATGTGACCTGATATCTGCCTCTAGGCATAAAAGGTCATTCCTATCCTATTTGAAAACTTGCAACTATGACGCAAAGATACAAAATTGAAATATTATAGTTAATAGTATAGTTAATGGCAAGCCTTGTTGTTTAATGTTCATCATAATAGCGTTTGAAAGAATATAATGAATGAGTTGAATGGGTAGATTCAAGGACTCTTGTTATTTGACGTTATCATTAATATATTGGTTGAATTTTATTGTTAGATCGTGAGTTTTTAAAGCCTAAAGTATTTAGTTACGTATCAAGTCAAGGGCTGCAAGTAGGCATTAGAACCGTTAATAAAGTTCTTTCTAAGAACATTTTAGCTTTAGAATTTACAGTTATCACAAGACGATCTTTAACGTTGTAAGTACACTAGGGTGCATTTCTTTCAGAAAATCCAAGATTGGATTTTCGAGTGGGATTACAAGGATTCATTTTTGCGAAAGAAACGAAAAATCCACAAAGGGATTCTTAATGCACGAAATCCAAAATGGCGGCAAGTCTGTTTATGTTTCAGTTTTTCGAGGACGTTAGTGAAGAGAAGGCATAGGGAGGGAGGAGAGGAAATCGTTCTAAGACATTCTGCGGATGTTATATATCAATTATCATCAACTTGCTCCTTTTTCTCTCCGTTCTCAATTTGTATATTGGCGTAATATAGATTGTTTGTTGGCTTCTTTTCTTGTGTTTTAGAATACTAGCTTTCTTCGTGTTTTATTCTTTTACAAAAGATGAAGAAAACTATTTTGTCATAATCGGTTTAAAACAAGTTTTATGTTATATCACGCACGATATTTTTACACCCAGTTCACGCATCATATACTCTTCAGCACTCGTCTTTTTAACCAGCTGAAATTCAACCACACTTGTGTTGATGCTCAATCCTATTCCGAAAGTCTGTCAGAAACTCCTTGCGCCTGTTTTTGCCAAAATGAATGCAAGACCTTACGAATTGCGCTGTTGTTATACAAAAAAGCATTGACTATTTTTAATTTCACAAGTGCACGCATACGTAAATGTGCTAACTACTGTATGTCAGTTAAAACTAACAAGAACTCCGGCAAGAATAGTAATCACCAAGTAATTGTTAACAGAATTTAGTTGTCTACTTATTAAGGGTCCAGCAATTCAACTTTGTAAAACTCCTTCGTTGTTAACGAAGATAAGCTAGGCGAGGGCAAATGATAGCTAAGTATGGAAATTGACGATAAATAGTGGTAATTGAGTAAATGCGCTTGCTGGCTTTTATTTTCACTGAAAGCCAGTAATTACAATCTCTGTATGATGGCGCAAATCTGTGGCATTTAGCTGTTTATACCTTTTTTTTTGCTTGCTTAATATTTTATGACATCTATTATATTAATGACATCGTTTCTTAATAAAAAAAATATCTTTGTGAACAGATTATATCGTGATCAGACGGGCATAAATATTTCAAAAAAGCCAGTTGCCAGCTACAACCCCAAAATGCCGCTTGATGTGCACTTCTCGAAAAGTTCACCTTGTCTGCAACGGCCGGTTTCAAGAACAGTGTCATCATACAGTAAACTTCAGAATGAAAGTTCCCCGAATATAAGCTCTACCGAATGCAAGCCAGTTAAAAAGTTGTTTTAAAAACTTTATGCCTTTGAGCTAAACGTAATTTAGCACAGCAGAGCTGCAAATTTTATAGTTAAAAAGGTGTCTTCTAGCGAAGAGGCCAAAAATCAAAATTACTTTGCGCTGATTTGTTTAATAATGAGAGTATTTTATAATTCGGAGAAGAATTACTCATATTTGGTCGGTCTTTTTTTGCTATTGCTTGCTGCAATTTTTTTAAATGTATTCTTTACAACCCTGAAGTGGATATTTAGCAGCAATAACTTCCCTGTTTGCAATAGCAGACGACAATGGAATTCAGACTCTTTGATAGATACAATTTTATGATTGAATGGGCCTCCTGCGCGAAATTTAAGTTTAATTTAATTTGTGTTGTGTTTCAAAGTTTTCAAATTACCCTCGTCACTTTTGACGAATCTTTATTTTCACGAGGCCCACGCGATAATCCATATTGTATCTTATCGCACCACGATGTAGTTGGTATTTTTTAACTTTCAATTTTTCCTCATCATGTTTAACTGACATGGTAAGTACAAGCTGCTGGTGTCATAAATGTAGTAATTGTATCGTCTTCCGCTTTTTTACATGTGCTACACATATTCCACGTTCTCGGTCAGCTAGTGAACTAATTTAAGGCCACTCCAATTTTATTTCTTGTTTTACGGATTTTTCTGGTCAATATCGAGGACCGGAGAGGGTATTAAAAAAAACCCAGTTGTCACAAGATTTTTTATATTATTTTAAAATACCAAAGATAAAGTGCTACTTTTAATTTTAAAAAAAACTTTGGGAATAAATTTACAAATTTAAACTGTATCTACAAGAGACACCAGTACAGTACAATAATAAAGGTTGATATAAAACTCGAAATAAATAACACTTTTTTTTTTATGATATCAATGAATTCAATTTTTCTCCCGTTGTGACTTTTTAAAAAATTTTTGCAAAAATTGGACCGGAGGGTCCGAAGTAAAATTGATGTGGCTTAATGTTATATTGATCCCTCAACGTTTATTTTATGGATGAGAATGTTATCAACAGACAAAAGCAACACACAAAGTGTCGTCATACGCAAAAAATACCACGAATAAATGTCTTCCTTTGCAATTGTAATTAGTCTCAGCACGTACAGTCGCGAAGTCACGTGTGAAATGTAATCCAATGTCAGTCGGTTGTGCTTTTAGCGCGATTTCTTGCGTGTTTTGCTCGCGAGGCCAACAAAACCTAGTTCCTTTGATCTTACTAAAGTTTAAACCACAATCCTACTAATTATTTCCATAGCAAGAAATTACCTGATATTATTTCAACAGATGTTCCTGGTCAAAATATACCGTATTACTCGCCAATTGGATTTTTTAATTTTTGGAACTTTTGCCAATTGTTTGGCACAACGATTATGAAAAGATGCAGTAGAAGCCTTTTTTTACAAAATGAAATCTTGAAATATTGATTATAAGTAAGCCAAAAAGTTTGACTTTTGAACTTAAGCAAAATTTTATTTCCACACAACAAGCAGTAAGGTTCCAAACCTGTTTAAGTCCAACCAATTATGACGTACGAAAGTTTTTACTATGAATACTGCGGACTCAAACGTTAGTCAAGCGGCAGGCAGAACCGTTTTATGAAAGCTTCTTCCATGTTACGATAATCTTTTCACCTTTGCTATCGAAAGCATGGGATGTAAATTTCTTTGTTAGTTGAGAATATCTTCGAAAACGTCAAGTCGTCTCATCCAAGACCAAAAAATGATCTTTTTTCCTGCAACACACACTTGCTACTTGTCCCCGGGCGAGCATGCCGCTGGACCCCCAGGTAAAAGGTAAAAGGTTTTGCGCGCGAATTCCCCCAATGTCTCTGAGCTTCCTTCGGTCCTGTACTGACAGAGTTTTCGTAGACTACCTTCACACATAGCAGCTGATTATTAAGGTCTATATATTGCCAGCCGTATTCGTGAGATCCTGGAATTGTCTCTTTGACGGAAGGAAAATATTGGTACTTAAATTTGCAAGATGAAAACATACTCAGGAATAAGCAATTTTGATTAACAAGGAGATGCTGACCTAATTTAAAATGAAAGATATCGAATGGTTGACAAGAATAAAAAGTTGGTTTAACAAATGAATAAATAAATAGAAAAAGAAGAAAATAATAAAAATAAAATTACAACTGAACTACTAAGCAACAAGACAATAATGGCAATTAGACAATAATAGCAACTAGACAGCCAGGCAACTAGGCCGTCTAGGTGACTAGACATCGAGGCAACTAGGCGACCAGACAACTAGGAAACTAGGCGACAAGGCGACTAGACAATTAAGCGACTAGACAACTAGACAACTAGGCGACTAGGCAACTAGGCGACTAGGCAACTAGACGACTAGACAACTAGGCGACTAGACAACTAGGTGACTAGGCAACTAGAAGACTAGACAACTAGGCGACTAGAAAACTAGGCAACTAGACAACTAGACGACTAGACAGCTAGGCAACTAGACAACTAGGAAACTAGACAACTAGGCAACTAGGCGCCTAGGCAACTAGGCAACTAGACAACTAGGCAACTAGACAACTAGACAACTAGACGACTAGACAACTAGGCGACTAGACAACTAGGCAACTAGGCAACTAGACAACTAGACAACTAGACAACTAGGCGACTAGACAACTAGGCAGGCAGACGACTAAACAACTAGGCAAGCAGACAACTAGACAACTAGGCAATTAGGCGACTAGACAACTAGGCAACTAGGCGACTAGACAACTAGGCGACTAGACAACTAGGCAACTAGGCGACTAGACAACTAGGCAACTAGACAACTAGGCAAGGAGACGACTGGACAACTAGGCAGCTAGGCGACTAGACAACTAGGCAAGCTGACGACTAGACAACTAGGCAACTAGGCGACTAGACAACTAGGCAACTAGACAACTAGGCAAGGAGACGACTGGACAACTAGGCAGCTAGGCGACTAGACAACTAGGCAAGCTGACGACTAGACAACTAGGCAAGCTGACGACTAGACAACTAGGCAACTAGACGACTAGACAACTAGGCAAGCAGACGACTAGACAACTAGGCGACTAGACAACTAGACAACTAGGAGACTAGACAACTAGGCGACTAGACAACTAGGCAACTAGACAACTTGGCTGCTAGGCGACTAGACAACTAGGCAACTAGGCAACTAGACAACTAGGCAAGCAGACGACCAGACAATTAGGTAACTACAATCTTGGACAAAATAGTTGAAACACTTAATTATAAATTAACGCCCTCTCCCCCTCCCACCCCCATGCAATGTTGTTTGTTTGCCGTTGCTGTTTAGACCAACATTGTAATGGGGGAGGGGGGAGATGCGGTTGATCAGTGCACATTGACACCAACTGTTCCAGCTAATCTTGTCCAAGATCAATCTTGGACAAAATAGCTGAAACACTTAATTATAAATTAACGCCCTCTCCCCCTCCCACCTCCATGCAATGTTGTTTGCTTGCCGTTGCTGTTTAGACCAATATTGTAATGGGGTTGATCAGTGCACGTTGACACCAACTGTTCCAACAAATTTTGTCCAAGATTGTAGGTGACTAGACAACTAGGCAACTAGGCAACAAGGCAACTAGACAACTAGGCAACTAGACAACTAGGCAACTAGACAACTAGACAATAAGGCGACTAGACAACTAGGCAACTAGACAACTAGGCAAGCAGACGACTAGACAACTAGGCGACTAGACAACTAGACAACTACGCAACGTTTGTTTTAACAGGTGGCTTCTAAAGGAATTTTTGGAAGTTTTTGGAATTGACAAAAAAGATTAGTTTTCTTTATGGCTTGTGAAAAACATACATGAAACATGACAATTATTAATACCTAGCCGCCCTTCGAGTGAGAAGTTGGAGTGAGAAATTAGTGGAAGGGGGCTATCAGGAAGACTTACAAGAGTCGTCTATATTACCCTTTCCTGTTGGTCTTTCCGATTACCCCCTCCCCCCCGGGGGGCTGGCAAATACGTAAAAGAGACGAACCTGCTTCCACGCTTTTGCCAATCGGACCACAATTTATCCATAAATCCGTGATGAAACCAGAACTTCGGAGCGGTAGAAGACGTTGACAGGTTCATCGTTTCACTGATAGCAGCACGCAAATGGCCGTGCAGAATATCTCTGACTATGATCTCAAAACACCTAAACTGATTGTTCGGAGTTCTGAAAATACTTCTAACAAAGTTTTGGCCTTTAACCCTATCCAGCCCGGGAGGGG
>JANRMR010193318.1:0-10485 GCA_025434825.1 Bergia sp. 'catenularis'
TTGCCAGTTTAAGGGTTCAGATGTGGCATGATTGTTAA
Organism: Bergia sp. 'catenularis'; assembly: GCA_025434825.1. NCBI lineage: Eukaryota > Metazoa > Cnidaria > Anthozoa > Zoantharia > Parazoanthidae > Bergia > Bergia sp. 'catenularis'. The sequence goes on from JANRMR010193318.1 coordinate 39, forward strand.
ATGGTCGAAGATCTTCCAATTAAGGCTGGTCACGTAATGATCTGCCAGTTGCTATGGTTACCAGAATGATAATAAAATTTCACGGTTTTTTGATAATTGGATTTTAGGTTTTCATCTAGCCAGTTCGCATACTTCAACCACTAACAGCCAAATATGGTACAAAAAACTTATTTGACATGTCAAATGTAACTAATTTAGAAAAAAAAAACACAAAAGGCCTATTTATCAAGAAAATCCAATATTGTTTTCCAAATTCGAAAGGAACATTTTTCAAAAAGTAACAAGGGTGGCAAATTGAAATTCATTTCCAAAAACGTGTTAACTAATAAGTAACAGCTACTAGAAAACATTTGGGAAAATTTTAAAATACCTCCACAAAATCGCAAAAAAGAAAAAAAATTGAAAGGGGAAGTGGGAGTTTGTTGAACCCCATTCCTTGCCAGTTTAAGGGTTAAGGGACTAGTCATAAAGTATCTGCTAGGAGGGGGATATGGATCGACTATGAAATAATTTTCACTGGTTTGGTTGGGCTGCGAAACAATTTTAGTGTGGAAAAATGGGCTATGAAACAAATATATAGAATTTACCCATACTGTAGAACTACGTTTGAGGTAACTGCTGTATTAACTAATGTTTAAGCCTATTTGACCTCAATTATAAGGCTAATTGAGATCTAACTTCTCCTATTATCAGACATTTTTTTATGGGTCCAACAATAACAAACAACGCTCTCCTCCTCCTTTTGCTCAGAGGTCCCCTGCTTAATTAAGTTTTACTTTGATTTTTGACCATCCACACCATACCATCCCCACACTTGGTATTTGTAGTGAATCGGGGCAGCATTATATAGATATAGATATACTTGAGGCATGGAACATTTAATATGATACTGTCCATAAGCGCTAGCAATAGATATTTCCATGCAAGAACAAGTTATATCATATTCCACAATGCAGGCATATAATAAAAATGTTTTTGCATGCGCATTTAAATATGTTAGTATTTATATATAACATTGCAGGGAAAACAGCAACACATGCATATATTAAAATTGCATAATTGTACGCAATGTATGCGTAGTTTTCATTATTGATGTAACACAAATGCATAAATCTGTTGTTATCTCTCAACAAAGGAGAGTAGGTTCTTTTTCAGTCACGACAAATGGAAAATTATCTTAAATAACAACAACAACAACAACAACAACAACAATACTACTACTACTAATAATAATAACAATAATAATAACAACAGTAATAATGTCTTTATTGACCATTAATAAAATGCATTCAAAAGATACAAAAGGTAAAATAGAAAATTAAAAAATATATAAAAAAAGTTATATATTTAAGAATACATTTGTTCATAAAACTGCTTTTAAAACATTTATGGCAGCGGGTAAGTACATTTTGCGCAGTGTTAAGTTCAGGGGAGATCGTTTATCTTTTCGTTTTGAAAGAGCTTCTAAGCCCAACATGGTCTCGTAGCTGAATACAAAAAGTACGATCACTTTGCTGGCGTAAAGATAAAGGTAAAGGTAGCTCTTATTTGACTTCCATATATTTGCAGATGATACAAACTTATTCCTAAATGATCGCAGCCTTATATAATAACTTAGAAACAAAAATAAATTTAGAACTAAAGAAGATTAACACTTGGCTATGTGCAAACAAGCTGTCATTAAATGTTGAGAAGAAAAACTACGTTCTTTTCCATTCACCCCATAGAAACATTAGGCATTCACTAATTATCAAAGTCAATAATCAAATTATTAAACAAGAGCAAAGTATAAAATATTTAGGTATTCTAATAGACAGTAATCTAAATTGGAAGCAACACATTCGTGAATTGAGTGAGATCTCTAGGGGGATTGGTATTATATCAAAAGTCAGAAATTTTCTTTCTATGTTATGATACAGCTGTATTACTCGATTATTTACCCATTTTAACATATGAGGAAATACCTATGAGTCATTATTGACACCTATCATCATTCTTCTAAAAAAAAGCTGTCAGGAGAATAACTTTCTCAAAACAAAATGATCATATATATACATCACCTCTTTTTAGTGCCTTAAGAATACTTAAGCTCGTTGAGCTAACCTATCTATCTGAGCTACGCCTGCTCCCGTTTATAGTGTAGACCAAGAATTTATTCTACTTATTTTATTGCTAAAAGAGAGTTATAATGTCAATAAATTAGCTGGTAATATTCGTTGGTGCAGAGGTTGTTCAGGAGATCGAGAAGCGCTGCTGCAACGAATGGGCGATTTGGTACTCTGACGACACTTCGATACGTGTCAAAACGGCCACAACCATTCGGACTCGATACCAAAGCATAGAAAACACGAGGTCAACCCATAGTGTTATAACAGTTAACGGTTGCCCAACACCTTATAACGGAAAATTTTTATTTGTTTAAAACTGCGCGGCATAGTTGACGTCTATACTGACCGTGGCTCTTAACTCATGCGCAGCCTTTGAAACACTGGTGTGTTGTTTCGGTGGATATCAATAGAAAACAAGATTCTAAATTGCCAACGGGTTGAAAGAAAAAGCAATTGTTTTGTTTGTTTATTATTCTCTAGTTTGTTTCAGTTCAATTGTTTATTTATCTATCTTTTATATACGCCCTCTACACCTACCTCATTTTGTCTCGCCCTTCATGTTTGATCCGCACCAACGCACCTCCTTTGGGTTTCTGAGGGCCATTGTTTGTATATCAGTTGGTACATCAAAAACCACTGAATAACAACAGAAATCAAGTAAGTGTGAAAGGCAGGAGATATAGCAATCGTGCCTCGAATTCTCTGCTGATTATTTTTTCGAATTTAAACATCTGAAAATTGAACTGCGATCCTTTTGCCTCGCATAATTCCACACTGAAACGAAGACTATAAATGTTTTTCGCTTTTTCTATATCAATGAACGGTCAAAAAGATTTCGTGTTTACGTGATCTATTTTAACAGTGGGGAGAATCGCATACTCTGTAAGCCGTGACGGGCTCAAGATACGCCAACGCAAAACTATTTTTGTTTCAACTTTTCTAAGAGCCACTGGGGATAAGTTCTTATTAATACTGAATTAGAAAGCCCAATGGAGTTTTGTTTACGTTCTTGCATATAGTAGAATAGCTAACAACAAAATCTCCGATAACTTTTCGGACAACACTCTTGTCATTTCTTTTTAAGTGCTTTAAATTGTTTAAATAAAAATTAATGCTGTAATTGAAAAAGAGGTATATTCAGGAAAGAGTCTACATGGATATATAGATGGATTTGATTGTTTATTTAATATTCCTTGTCAGCTTAATATTACATAAACCCATCTTCAAGATTCAAAGAAAAAGTGTCCAAAAACCGTAAAACCATGGTACATTAGAGTGCTTTCCTTTTGCACAATCTAAATCCGAATTTCACCATCTGGATTTGGATTTCACGTTCCATTATTCAGATTTTTTAAAAATCCAATCCGGGATTGTAATCTTACCAATCTGCCCAGGAGAGCGGTTTCTTCAGATTGAACCTGAATTCAGTTTCAGGTCATGCTGAAGTCCATTCTGTTTGACACATGTGATGAATTACCGGGGAAAATTACCGAGTACAGAAGACGCCGAGGATCCAGGAAAAAAACTGCAAAGTTTTCTCTTCCAGGCTGTTCTACCTTGGCAGATGAGTGCAACAAATTTTGCAGTTGCTGTCAGCTTGTCAAAACGAGTTCAGTTTGAAAGTCAGTGGTGGTCACGCAATAGCTTCACTTTCTGTTGACAACAGTCTTACCCCGCTTGAAAACCGTAAGGAAGTTAATGATACCATTTTTATTGAGTGCTAGTAAGAAAAGTACATCAAGATATCAGGCCTCTTTCTCACCTTTATGCGATAAGGACGTATTTGCTACTATGATCTAACTGCCGCTCGGAGACGAATCCATACTGTTTGCGCGCGAGCTATTTTGATACTTTCGATTACAAGGCAGACTCAAACTGTCCTGGAGTTTTTATTTGGGTTTTGCATTACCTCAAACTACACGGTTTTCATAAATCTACTGTATTGTTCATGAAGGCATTGGGAAGACTGATGATTTTAAATATTCATTTAAGCGTCGTGCAATCGTGGTGTTGTTTTGAATTAGTTTTACCAGCAAACACGCAGGCAACAAATCTGATTTTAGATTTTCTGTTCCATTATCACTAGAAATCTTAACGATCCAGATTAAGCAATCCGGATTTGGATTGTGCAAAAGGAAAGCATTCTTAGTATTTACTAGAGATTTGCTCCCGAAATGTTGAATACTTTTCGAGTAAAGAATTTTTGAAACGTCGAGAGCTACAGATACTCAAAGTTGCCTAAAGTTATTAGAAATACCTGAAAATTCGGAAAACTTCAAACATTAATTTCTCCGAAATTCCTTCTTTATAAGTTAAATTTTTCATTGGGGTACTATATGTTCCATCTTTTTATGGAATTATGAACTCATTTTTTTTTTTTGAAGCTTGAAAATGAATCGAATTTATGCTAATAAGTGAAAAAGTCAACAATGTTACAAGAAACCCACCTAGTACGTACATCATTGCACATTTTGAAAATTTCCACTTCTTGCAAAATCTGAAAACACTACGACAAAGCTGCTGACTAAAACATAGTAAAAAGAACACAGTTCTAACAGGGCGATTTCATTCAACAGGTGAATATATAATATCTAGCAATCAACATATTTTATACAAACAAGAGAAAAAATGATTTTATAATGAAAATCTGAAGCATAAAGTAAATTGGTCTACTATGTTCCATTTCAAGTTTAAAAAAGGAATCTCCCTCTCTTATAAGAAGCATCCGCTAGAAATACAGAAATTGATTAGTCTATATTATTGCTAGAAGAACTATTCTACAAGCGTAGCAACGAAACAATAGAGATACGAATATTTGAAAAGAGACACACCTTTGTTAAATCTAGAGTTACACAGGTTATTTCATAAATCTTCGACAATCGACCCGATAAATGAAAAGCGTATATGTCCTAAGAGTTGCTTCAAACATAATGGACTTCAATTCCTGTAAACTGCACTGTCTATCAAACGTAACAGTAACTGTTAGCTCGGTCTAAATATTTCTCAAAATCCGATAAATGATAACCAATAATTATGTGATGCTTCAGATATCTTTAAAACCGTAATAAATAAGCCCTGGTTGAGCAAATTAGGCAGGCATATATCCATTGATAGAAGCGCAGTCAAGTACTTTGTCAAAACGCGGCAATAGGTGAATAGGCTAAATCTATGAAGATTTTGTAAAGGGAGATCCAGAACCTGCAATCTTGAAAGAAGTCGGAATAGGTATCCGTGCATTCACCAAAATATGTTTTTTTAACAGTGATTTAATTTGTTTTGTAACATGTTTGCAAACTTGCCGACAAAGGGTGGAGAAGGGGGCATGGCGCCATTGCGTCCTCCTTTAAATCCGCCCCTGAAATCCTCTAGTTCTCTTATCAAAGAATTCCGCTCGTATTCATGATAACAATAGAAAAATTCTTAAGCTATTTCTGGTCGGACAAACGATCAGATAATACTCTTCTTGTTATTTGATGGGCCAATCACGCCTCTTAGCACAATCTGATTGGTCAGAAACGCCCGCTTACGACCACACCAATAAATTCCCCAACAATGTGGTGAAATGCTTCACTTTTTCAAGTCCTGAGCGGTGTTAACTACTGTCTTGTCTTGGAGTCGTTGGTAAGCTTCTGTACATTTATCCATAGCTCCAGAATTGTAAAAAATCTATAATTTCTTTTTGTTATTGTTTCGGCAGTATTTAGTGGAGAACATGCAAACCAACCGATAAAGCTAAGCGTAGTTCCACGAGTTAAAGAATAAAACTAAACTTAACTTGAGACACTTAACGCAGTCTAAATTCTTACTACAAATTTTGTAGTTTCCTTTGTAGCTTTTAAGAAAATATGTATTTCAGTCTGCCTTACTCCCTGTTCCGACAAAGTTAAATTTAAAACCAAGCGACGTTGTCATCAGTCACGAAAAAGGAGATATTGTATGAAGTTGGTTGTATACCAAAAAACAAACAGAAGTCTCTGAGGAATGATTTATAATTGTGGAGGTTAAGTCTATGTGGAGGTTATGGTATTAAATAAGAATTAAAATAGCTTAGAGCACAGACAGTTCCCCTGGGTGCGTTAGGAATGACCTAACGTTCTTGGATGTATGGAACTACTGAACAAGCCAACAATTCCTCGCATTGTAAAGTGAAAGCTTTTAAAAGCGGGTGAAGTCTCTTCAAGTCTGCTGCGACGTGTTTCCACTCTTAGCTTTGTAGTATATTTTTGAAAGGTGTTTTCAGCAAGTCAAAATCACCGCGATCTTAATTGTGGTTGTCAAGAAACATAATCAAGTTGATAAGATCTGAGATAAAGATAGTGATGTTCAAAGTTTCTTTTTCTTACCAAAACAGAATTAAAAATGATGAAGGTTATCATCAGTGCTGCGTTGTTGGCTTCCCTTTTGATCATCGCCATGGAAAACACAGAAGGACGCAGATACTACGAGCTGGATGATTTTATGGCTGACCCAGATGCTGACAATGAGATCCAAGCTCCTTCTCCCGACAGAGCTACCCAAGTTCCCAACTGCAAGACTAAAGGTCAGCCATGCAGCAGCTCGAGTGAATGCTGTTTCTGTCCAACGAAAGGAGGCTATTACAACTGCATGATCTGCAGCAGCCTTGATGGCAAATGTTTCATTTAAACAAACACTCCATTCTCCTTTGATGTAAGCCGAAGACATGAAGCATGAAAGCTGAAGAACTTGTTAAAATTAAAAACTTGCTGGATTTTTTTCTCTTTTAATTTAATGTAATGTAACTGTTTAGTAGCAATGCTTTACACATTGAATAATAAAAATGAGTGTTTAAATTAAGAAACTATCTTACATTTTATATATTTTTACATTTCGCTTGTCCACCGTGTACGTATTATAGTGCAGCAATACAAATCTTAAAACACCGAAAGTTGCAATGACATTTTTTCAAAAATATGTTTGGCCAGTTTGTAAGTTGGAGTGCCGGTAAAGCTCGCGTTTATCAATTTAGACTTGATTCGTTTATTTCTTTTCAATATATGCATAATTTTCTCTTATGAAATTTAATTTTTCGGTTTTTATTTCACATCTTCAATGTATGTGCATTGGCACTATTGCTATTGTGTATGTCTGACTGTAGCTGAAAGGCTATTTTAAAACAGGATTGCTATACAATAAAAAAGTGTAAACGTATATGATTGTCTAATTTTTCGAAAGGGATAAACAACAACTATTTCGGTGCTCATTTTTACACTATTCACTAACGAGTCAAATGAGAAACGATTAACTGCACCAGGAAGCTAGTTCAACGTTTTGATTTAAGCATTACAAAGAGCCCTTTCTTTTAAGCTATTCTATCGAAAAGGCTGCATGTGAAATTCAAGTAGGAGTTTTCCGGTACTGATGGTCCAGTCCATGACCCTGAGCCAAAGTTTTCGTACAACGTTTCTAAACACATACGTTTGTTATTTATGTCAAGAAAGGTTCTTGATTCAGTCACGAAACTTGGAAAAATATCTTAAAACCTTTTTCAAAGCGTTTCTAAGTCCAACGTGATCCGACGCGACTTAATTCAAGTGTATTGGCGGAGGGAGGACGTTAAATTGTCTCCACATTGGAAACCAAAATGAGCATCGAGCTCCTTTAAAATACTCTTAGATATCGATAATATTAAACCAATTGGCAATTACAAGTTCTTTTTTAAAAGATCAACGAGGCTCAAATTTGCCTAAAATTTAAAACCTAAGAGTAAGAATGAGCGAGGCTCGGATCCCAAGGCAAATGATTTTTTTAAAATTTTATTTTTTATTTTTATGTTCTTGGAACAACAAATTAAACAGTTCCACCAGAAACTATTCCCGACCGAAAATAAACGCCAAAATGTCACTCTCATCAGCAACGGCAATATAGCGACGTTTATTAAATCGAGATTCTCCAGTTTCCGAAGATTTTTATGTTAACTGATATGCAGGTACAAGAACAATTTAAGAACAACTGAGGCTCGAATTGTCGTAAGATTTTTATGTTCTTTTAAGTGCAGGAACAAGAACAAATTAAGAACAACTGAGGCTCAGATTGTCGTACAAATTAAGAACACTGAGGCTCGGTCAAAACTTACTGATTATTAAAAAAAGCTTGTAAACGACAAAAAAAGTCAAGTAAATGTGGAAATTAGACGGACAGAATTTTAAGAAGTGTGCTCTCGGCTGATAAACATACATGATCAAGAAAAAAAACATCTGAAAAGTGAAACAATAGCCGTTTTATCTAGAAAGACGAATAATTCCTCTTTCCTGGGTAAGTACGAGATGCATTAAAATAGCACAATTTAAGTGGTCTGACTAAATAGGAGACGCATCAAACGGACTATTTCATGTTCTTGTTGTCGCAATTACAAAGTTTGTCTCGGGTTTATCCAGCCGAATAATTCGGTCTGTTTAGTGCGTCCAAACGGAACACTAAACAGACGAACTAGACAGCACGAAACTTTAATTCATTTGATCCAGATTTCCGTATTTACCTAGACGAATTATTCGTCTTTCTAGGTAAATACGGCCATTCTGTTTGATTGTTAGTATTCCTCTGAAAAAAAAGACTGCGCTGCATTTATTGCGTGATATATTAAAAAAGAAAACAATGGGATGGAGTCGTAACTCATAAGCCGTGACGGAATTCACAGCAGAATTATTAAAATTTTTTGGTTACTATCCATTTTAGTAAAGTAAGTAAAGTAAAGTGGTCGACCGCAGTCGAAGGTGACCCCAAGGATCCTTTTTCTTTAGCTACCACCACAAGGGGAGGGGAGGGTGCTACTCCTTTCCAGCATGTTGGTATTCATTTATACAGCTGAGTCGACCCAAGCAAGTCAAGTGAAGTGCCTCGCTCAAGAGCATCTGGCCGGGGATCGAACTCACGACCTTCAGATTATGAGTAAGACACGCTAACCTCTCGCCCACTGCGATATTGTAACACATTCACTCTAAGCGCTCTCAAATAACTTCCAAACAAAAATGTATTTGAGAAAAAAGCAGTTCCAGGAGAGAGCCTACTATTCTAGTACATCAAAGGAAAACAATCTATACACTTCGTTTGTTAATATCCGACACGTGATGTTTTTCTTCGTCAACCGTACCTGCTGTTTATGTTACTACTTACGAACTCAAAATTAATTCTTGCGCAGCCTTTGAAATATTGATGTGTTGTTGCATTAGATTCAACTTGCAAACTGAGTTTGCCGACGGTTTGACAGAAAAAGCTATTGTTTTGTCCGCCTACCACTTCTAGTGTGTTTAAATTCAATTGTTTACATATATTAATATGTATCTTCTACGCCCTTTTCTCCTACTTTATTTGTCTCGCCCTTCATTCTTGGTCCATACCGATGCACCTCCTTTGGGTTTCTGAGGACGATTGTTTATACATCAGTTGGATCACTGAAGGCCACTGAACAACAACAGAAGTCAAGTAAGTGTGGAAGGGAGGAGATATTAATAGCAATCGTGGTCCGAATTCTCTGCTGATTAATGTGTTCGAACTTAAACACCTAAACAAGAAACAGTTATTCCAATCCGTTTGCATCGCCTAACTCCACACAGAAACGATGGGTTGAAACATTATTGAAATCAATATGAGCTCAAAAAAATTTCGTGTTTATGTGACTAATACTTTAACTTTCGGAGGGAATCGTACACCCTGCAAACCGTGACGGACTCAAGGTACACTAACGCAAAATTATTGCTGTTGCAACTTTGTAAGAGCGAGTAGAAATAGGGTCTCATTAACACTGCATTACAATGTAAGCTGGTATAAATTAAGAGCAACGGTCAGCAAGTATAAGTTGTGGTCTATGAGTTGGTTTTGTTTTTTGTATGCTGTGATATCAAGTCCCGATGGTTGGCACCATTTTGGAGCGAATCACGTATCGAAGGCTGATCAGAGCGCCGGATTGCCCATACATATGCATCTTGCAGCGGCTCTCCCCGATCTCCTAGAAGCTCCTATCTAAAAAGCTAAATCCTTTCCCAAGCCAAGTAGCTCATAAGGTCGGCGCTTATCTCCGGTTTCCGTATTGTTAAGTGGATGACAGTCTGTGATTGCCCTTGGACAGAACACTAATTCACCGCAGGTTAGCACCAGCAGAAGCTGGTACTCATTTATACAGCTTAGTCGACTGGAGCAAGTCGAGCATTGCTCAAGGACACGACACAGTGGTCACGCAGGCATTCAGGTTACGAGTCAGACACGCTAACCACTCGACCACTGCGCCGCCGACAGAAACTCCCAGCTATTCCAACTAAAATTGCCAACATTAGAAATTAGTTTATCTATAAATTACTTTAACCCTATTTTACACGGGCGGGAGG
>JANRMR010193329.1:0-10484 GCA_025434825.1 Bergia sp. 'catenularis'
ATATCGCAACAAACACAACATTTCATTTGGAAACAAAATGTCCAATACATGTTACAAAAATTCAAATAGAGCAGTAAGCCGCTTAGCGGATTTAAAACCACTTTCGGAAAATTGAGATCGGATCCTAATTAGCGCCAGGATTACCCCTAAAAAATACCAGGTATTTACAAAACTCAGATTTTGCCCGAGAAAACCCCTAAAAAATACTGGATCGTCAATTTCAACCCCTAAAAAATACGACGAGCCCCCCCGACATCCAACTATAGGGAGTAACCCCCCCCCCCGGGCTTTTACGTCAAGGAAAATCGATATGGCTTGCATTCTGTACTTTTTGCATTTCAGTCAATGAACCAATTAATTAATTAAATATTCAGGCACTCAGTCAATGCAAACAACAAGAACAAGAACAACAATAACAACAACAATAACAACAACAACAATAACAAAAACAGAAATAACAAAAAGAAATAAAAGTGATACTGGCGGTCTGAAAATTGTATAAACTACTCAAGTCAGACACAAAGTCACTTTTTTTGTTTTCTAAAGATTTTGTCTCCAATAAAGCGTAGGCTAAACTGACCATATTTTGTTCTGGATGGAAGACTGTAAGCGATTTTTCTAGCAGCTAATCTAGCATTAAAGTTGTGTCTTTAACTTATTTTCAACAAGAATTAAAGAAGACCGTAAGTAATCAGTATCCTGTGAGTTCCATGGAGTAATCGTACATGAGCAATGCTACACTAGGTGAGAACAAGTCAAAGACGTCTCTGTGCGCGCGTTCACGTACTTCTCAGTGTATCGCTACAATTGAGAACCCAGTTAAAAAGAACAGTGAATGAGTGTTGACAAAAAGGAACATTAAAGAGGATCTAAGATAAGAAATTATGTAAGAACAGACATGAGCTGTCTTGGCACTTGGCCGTTTAGTGCTACTGCCAGTATTTCACAATACCATGTGCAATACTGTCACTGCGGTAACTTGTGAGTGCCTGTCACTGAGTATTTAAGGCGATATATGGTCTAAATATTAGGCCGTTCTCAGGTTTTGTTATCCGAATTTGTGCCGATATTGATGACTTCGAGAACGATATTTTACTGAAATGACAATGTCGTGACAAAAATACGGAAATCCTGACTCTCGACTCACGATTAGAAACTTGAGCTTGCATGAGAAAATAAATGTTGTGCTTTGAGCATCTATTGTCAGTATTTGTTCCTAATATGTACTCGAAACTGTGACTTCTCCTAGAAAAGGTTTGTTAAATCTTAGTGTTCATGTCAGTTAACGTTAGTTAAATATCAAGTGCTTCGTGTTTGTGTCGTGATAATTAAACTATTAATGTGGTCTCTTTTTTTTACTTTTTAAAAAAGGTCGATTCGACGACATAAGAAAACCTAAGCTAACTTTATTTTAACTGTTGAATCATCATTGAGACATGTCGCCAACGTCATTTTTTTGGTTCTACTTCGCACTTTCGTAAATACAACACGTATACTGAAATGCTTACATACACTTTCTTTATCAGACGTGATTAAACAAGTTTATTGCCTTCTCAGGATTAATATAAAATACTGATTTTCGTTTTAGATCGAACGAGCACGGACTAGTCTTTTTGCACTGCGGTGTTGTCGCCGTGTTCAGGTCTCAAAACAAATCAAAATCAATGATTCAGTGAAAAAATTTGAACCTGATGGTTCGAACGGACTTCACTCTGAGGTTTTGATACACTTCGTCTGACACTGCAATCACACTGCACACTGAAGAGGTTTCAGTGAATCACGGCATGACTGTAAAACAATTTGACAGTTTTTAAATTCACAGACTTGCTTAAAACCTGTATAAACAAACTGCTTTGTTGTTAATACATTGAAATGCATCTTTCAGAATCCATGAAAACCTAACAACACTTAACAGTACCAACTCATTTAAGTCAAACAAGTTTAATATAATCTTGTTTAGTGTTTGGTAAGAACGCTTTAATATATATAGATATACATGTACATAATGTTTATGAAATAAAGACGAAGAAGTCTCTGGATCGTTGGTTACGTTTCCTTCAAACCATCAAGGTTTGCTTTGTCTGATAAATTCCGGGATTTCCTAAAAAGAAGACTAATTTTCTTCCTGTAGGCATCTGTCAAATATCGTGTACGCCACGAACTCGATGTACCAATGGAAATTCCCAGTGAGGTGGAAGAAGTGACTGCAAGAGTCACTGACCCTGACCAGCGGTTTGTCTCGTCAACATTCCGTCGTGAAGCCGATGGCCTCCATCATCTAAGATTCACGCCGTATAAACCCGGGGCTTATACGGTTGATATTCTTTCCCGAGGAAAGTCAGTTGAAGGCAGCCCTTTCACTATGTCGGTTGTTGATCCAGCGAGTACATTAGTACGGATGCGAAAGCCAGACCAGGCTTCGGAACCAAGGTAAATCAATATAAACTATAGATTATCATTATAGCATGGCACTGATTCGAATCTATCCTTAACGTATACACTGGTTATCATTTGACAAAATGTCGTCTTCGAGGAGCTTTAGGAGTTCTGAGGAACTACAGGCGAAGACTTTGTTCCATATGATTATGAGCGCTCCAATATCGTGTTGTAGCACCAGCGATTGTCAGTTGTGTTTATAAAACTTTAGTTTTCAGTAACGTACTTTAAGTCCTTCTACGGCTCAATGTAGCATGACCTTTAATGATGGGAGGTCGTGCTTTTAAACTGTCCTTTCTTTACTTTCAAAACATCTGTTCCGGTTTCGCAGCTATGAGTAAATAAACTCACCTTAACTTGAACAGATATTATTGTTGCCGTCAATTATGGTATCAAAATATATGTAAACCACCGAACCAACAGGAACTATTTTCGGGTTCTGATACCAACATCATATCTCTTCATATATTGTCAAGACGTCACAACCAGTCAAGTGAAAACTCTGGGCAAGTTTGCTCACGCGATATTGGCAGAAAACTGAACTTTTAATGACTTTTCTGTCTTTTCTATCTATGACTTTAGTACGATAGTACAGCTATGTCTAGCAGTCTTTTGTTATATAGTGTGGGAAGTTTGGCAAGTTTCAATATAATTCCTTGTATGTTGCAGACTTAGAGTTGTAGTGCCTCCTCTGAGTGCCCATTCTTGAATCCGCTGTGGGACTGGGCATCGAAGAGCAAAGGAAAAATAGGTCCAGAACTAGACTATTGTCAGTAGTAACTGATATCTACTATATCAACTTATTCTCAAAAAGGTACCTAGAAAAACGGGTACAGAACTAGAATATTGTCGATAGTAACTGATATCTAGCATGTCAACCTATTCTCAAAAGGTACCTGGTTCGACGTGAACTCGACATCGCTCTTGACTCTCCTGACGATAACTTCGAGCTGTCGTGCTCGGTTAAAGGCCCGGATGATGAGCTTGTGCAGTCCTCTATGGAAAAGGAGGAAGACGGCTTACATCACGTGAAGTTTGTACCGTACAGGCCTGGACTTTATAAGGTACGACAGGGTATTGCAGGGATGTCCCGCGTGACCCGATTGGTCCATTCTTCTTAATAACATTTGATACGTTTGTCTGTCTGTCTGTCCGTTCGTCTGTTTGCTTATTAGTGCCTCAGTGTTTGTGCTTGTGTTATGATTTGATAACATGGAGTAATTTTGTGTCACAATACCAGTATAAAGTTAAATTATAAGCCATAGAAAAGTGATAATCTTTGATTATTTAAATACAGATTGTATGTAGTGTTAAGTGATTTGAGTATCTGCTTGAGTGTTTGCTAGAGTGTCTGCTAAAATGGTAAAAGGTGGGATAAACATACAATGCTTAACCCGAATTTGTCAAAATCGTAATGTCATGGGTTCTCCTTATAAAATATGCGGTTTGCGTGGGGGAACGGGGCGAGTTTGCCACTTGCCGGACACTGTAAACGGCAGTCGTTTTTGCAATCTTTTTTCAGTTTGAGTTTAACTCTGAATTTCAGATCATAATGTTTCAGCAGCTAAGTATATTTGTCAATGATTTGCCATTGTTGCCAGGATTCATGACGATTTGATTGAGTTTTGGTCAAATGTTGCTCCGGGACGGGGTGCCAGATGTACGGCTCGCTGTCAGATCCGAAAAAGGGAAATACAAGAGGGAGAAGCAAAATATGTTGGAAATGGCTGCCTAAAATAATGATTATCTGCCGCAATCCGCGCAACAAAAGCTCCGTGAAAACACTCTCAAGCGACAAACTTGACAACTAAACCGATCAAACATCTCGTACACCCCGCACACAAAGCTCGGATAATAACCGCAATTAGATTAATTATCACCAAACCATATTATTCTGGTACGTTTAGGTTCCAGTAGTATGTATAATTTCAGAAACTGACAAAACAATTCACTTAGCGATCAAATTTTAAAATGACTTTATGGGTTTTGAAACCACAGTGTCCGGTTTTTGCCAAACTAGGCCCAGTTCCTCTCAAGTGACTGCTCGTAACAAAACGACTGAACGTATTTTCATCTCCTTTTTATTAATTATCCGAGACCATTCATGATGCCAAAAATGTTCTAGATCAGAGACAAATATATGAGTTGATTTTCTAAAGAAAAGCTGACAAGTTTTCTAATGTCTCCCCTCCCCCCCTCCCTCCTCAGGTTTTTGTACGCTGCGGTGGTGAAGAAGTCGAAAATAGCCCATTCCTCATTCGTGTGGGTGACCCTGACAACAAAATTCGTGTGACGCATGTGCAGAACGAAGCAGCACAACCTGAGAAAGTGATAAAGAGCGAGGTGGACTTGGCTCTAGAGACTCCTTTCCAAATCGATGAGCGTGACGTCACAGCCACCGTCTTGGGGCCTAGTGACGAGAAAGTAACCTCGCAACTGGACAAAGACAAAGAAGGAAAATATCATGTGAAATTTTTGCCAAACAAACCTGGTCAATATAAGATATACGTGCGATATGGAGGGGAGCTTGTTGAAGGCGCACCGTACATTGTCAACGTGACTGACAAGGTAATTAATAATAATAATAATAATAATAATAATAACAATATTATTAGTATTAATAATAATATTTCAAGCAAATTTTGGGTACCGATCTATTGTGTTGTTATGTAAACGTTTGATCATACTGTTGTTATTATTATTGCTATTACTATTATTTATTGATATTGCATTAATTATTACATTAGTATTAACCCTATCCAGGCTGGGGGGGGCACATAGTGTCGTCCCCCCCCCACCCAAGGACATCTCGGTTTGCCATTTCTAAACGGAAAATGCTATCAACATGATAGTTTTTGACTTTTCCCAAAATTTGTCAGCGGACAATATGATACGGCGTTCACAGCAATTTTGGCAACTATGTTGTCATGGTAACCATGTGTTTGCTTGACACTGTCAAAAAAGTAACTTTTTTTAAGTGTGAATTTTTGCATAGAAATTATAGATCATTACTAGAATCAAGCTAATCCTGAGTTACTTACTTACCAAGCATAATTCAATTTGTAACTTACAACATAAATTACGTTTTGAAGTGACAACATTGTTATGGTAACAGTGAGTAGTTATTTCTATCGATCTTATTGTTCAAATTCTGTCCTGTTCTTTATTAATCGTTTGTCTTACGCTCCCTTTCCGCCTTTCATTGTAGACCGCTCCAATTCCTCTGCACATGCGCTGTTTGGTAAAGCTGGATGAACACGAGGCAGAGAGTTATTTTACGCGTCATGAGCTAGATTTCACAGTGGAGGTTCCCGAGGGTTCGAATGGTGCTATCACTGCTAAGGTGACCGGGCCTGACAACAAACCCGTAGAGGATCTGGTGACAAGAGACCGAGATGGTAGCACTTATCACATTCGTTTTGTGCCCCATATGCCGGGGAAACATCAGATGGATGTCCTGTATGCTGGTACCCCGGTCAAGGACTCACCTTTTTATATTACGGTGCGAAATCAAGTACCGGGGGCCAAGAAATGCGAGGCCAAGGGTCGCGGACTTACGGGAGGTAGGTTGTGTTGGCCGTCTGACCATATTTCTGGTGAGGGGAGCCCCGATATCGGCCTAGGGCAAACACTTTGAAGTTTTAACAATAATTAGTATGGCAACGATGAGGAGGAAGTCCTAAAACTATAAAGCTATCGATGACACGAGTGTTCCAGAAAAGTTCCAAAATCATTTGCTTCCTTCCAAACGCTCAGAATAAAAACCGATGAACGACAAAGTAGCCCAACATAACACTCTTTCAAATATTGAATTAACGAGTTCTTTGCTGAGAGATCGGTGAGCGCGAGACTAGTGCAGTTGGTAAGATCTCTGACTGCCAACCAGAAGGTCCTGGGTTCGATCCCCGGCCTGTTCGAAGGTTGAACTTTGGGTGACCTTCTTTCGCCACACCGTCCGCGGACAGGGACGTTAAGCCGTTGGTCTAGTCTCCTAAAATGCTATCTTATGGGACTTAAAAGAACCCACGCACTTAACGAAAAGAGTAGGGTAATCCCAGTGTTGTGGTGAGGGCCACATGGGAGAGTACGTCCTATAGATGCAAATGTGTTACCTCAATAAACAAAGTATCCACTGCCATTTCAGGGAAATAATGTCTAATTTCTCCATAAAAGAAACTTTATTTTGCTAAAATAATTTGGAAAGGTTCTGATCACACTGGACGGAATCAAACTTACCGTAAACGTAGAATATTGCAGTTGTGGCCGTTTACTCTTGCATGTTACCGATCTTATTTTGTTTTGACTTTATATCTGATGATTATTTTGTTTTTGTTTTTGCAGTTATTTATTACAAATTTAAGATAATCTAACTTATGGCATTTATGAGAACACAACGCAAATGCCTTGACTATGCCTCTTTAAGAAAAATAATTTTCTTCGTTATTTTTCATTCTAGGTATGACCAACGAGCGTTGCGAGTTCAAGGTGGACACACATCGCGCGGGACCCGGCCGCATTCAGGCGTGGCTCTCAGGCGTGAAATACAACGCTAATGTGGAAGTCGCGCACGTAGGTAACGACACATACGTGTGCCATTACATCACCCCTGTGGCGGGCGCGTACGTTCTGACGGTCAGATACGATGGGGTCGATATTCCGGGGAGCCCTTTCAAGGTCACCATCCAAGCCCCTGGGGACGCCAGCCGGTGTTCAGTGGAGGGGGCCGCTCTCAAAGAAGGAGCTGGTGTCTTCGTGGGCCAACCGATGGGGTTCTCCATCAGTAGTCGCGACGCAGGCCCGGGTCAACTTCATGTCCGCTGCGAAGGCCCCACACGTGATTGTGACGTCACTGTCTTTGACAACAAAGATGGCACGTATCATGTTCAGATAAACCCGGTCGAGGTCGGTAATCACCTTGTATACGTTGAGTGGGGAGGGAGGTCAGTGCAAGGAAGTCCCTTTTTAGTGCGTGTCGGACAGCCCCCGGATCCTACCAAGGTGAGTGCTCACGGCCCTGGTCTAGAGAATGGCCTGTTGAAGACCTTTAAAGGTAACTTCCTTGTGGACACCAAGGGCGCAGGGCCTGGGACCCTGAAAGTCAGAATCCACGGTCCACGAGGAGCTTTTAAGGTGGAGATGTACCGTGACACGACCAAGGACCGGAGTATTGGAGTGCGTTATAATCCCACGGAAGTAGGGCGTTACATCATCAACATCAAGTGGGCCGACCAACACATTCCTGGAAGCCCTTTCGATGTCACAATTGTCGATACAAAGGAAGAGCTTGATTCCCTTAATGAACTCAAAGACAATGTGGTAGGTCAGCAAAATGGCCTCCACTAGTCAGTAAAGTTGTAGAATACAATAGGCTCACCCCAGTGGCATCTTGCTTTTTTTGTCGCGCTGGCTGGCCTGGCCGCATAGCTTCTTTTTAGAATATAGCCCATTTCCGAATCACACTTCAATTCAAGTGAACAATAACATGAAGTCGAGGGCAGGTGCTAAGAAATACAGCAAATGTATGGAAACTTGGCACCTGACCTCGACATCATGTTATTGTTTGCAGGAACTGAAGTGTGATTCGGAATTGGCCCATTGCATACGAGTACAAAAGCGTGCCTGCCGTCCATTATTTTAATCGTTGGAAATTAAAATAGTATAAGTCACTCTCCTCTTTAATCAGGTTTTAGTACTTTGATTTTGCAAACTTTAACGTCCCGCGTTTGATAAGTGGGTTCAGAACAGACTTTTTTATTTTAAATTGTTAGTTTTGTCAACATGGTGTTGCATTTCTCACTAAAAGACTAGGTTGGTTCAAAAACTGATGTTCAGAACAAAAATTAACGAAAGCAATAATTAAAATAAGCTCTGGTTAACTGTGTTTAACGCTAGAAACATCAACTTACTAACCAATCCCACTTCGAAAAGCATACTATATTTAGTTTTCGCTGATTAAACTACACAGTTGTATTTCTTACGTTATGTGGTAATAGCTATGTCACTGGCAACACGTCACTTGTAAAAACTACCCTACTGTTGTCTTCATATCATACAATCACCTCATCGGTAGCTATTTGAGCAAAGGTTATCCTAATGCAAAGTGTATACAAGAATCAGCAAGTATTTCATTTTTCAAATAGCTAATTATTCCAACTAGTTTTCAGTCCTTACCAGTTACTAAGCATCACGCGGCTTGTTACCATAAGGTCTGGTAAAGATATTTTTCTCTTCCCACAGTGCTTTTGCATTTTCCCCAACTATTAAGACAGGTAGTTAAAAGCGTTGTTAGTGCCACGTATTTATGATTATAAAGATAACATATACGTTTATCTCTTTGGATTTAAACAAAGTTGTTAGAATTATTTAAAAGTGCAATTCTTAAAACACAAAAATAATACATTTCTTGTTAGTTGCTGTGCTTTGTAAGGTTCCCACGTTTCAGTTTTTTTTGAAACATTTATATTTTTGGCATAGAAAATCGATAGCTCTATGTGTTGTGTGTAATTAGCATAAAATGGACTTAGTTACAGAAACAGTAATTTGAAAGACTAACCAAAGGTGTTTTTCAAGCCATTGGTTGGACCTGGCTGAATCTCACTCCGTTCTGCTGGTTCTATGACCATTTCTTATGATGGGCCAACCAGACAGGTCAGCAAATTGAACTCGCCCTAATATTTGCTTGACACAATCAACTGAATTCGTTTATGGACCAAATAACAGAATAGGAGGTGGAGAAACGAAAAAATCTGAACATGCTTGAGCGTGGATAACAACAAAGGTTTTGATTTTGTATTAGCAAACATATAAAATAATCTGAACGACGTGTTGCATTTTTCTAAAATTGCACAGCATTGAATAACATCGCACATATTTTACAAAAGCATTTAGATTTTACTGAAATATTTTTAGCTTAACAAGTGACGACGGTCTTTCAATACCTTTGTCGTGCTGGCAATAGATATTAGCAAGTTTTCAGACAAAACATAGGTTGGCGCGCTGGCCTTTAATACGGAAACGAAGAATTTTAAAAAAATGTATCAAAAAAATTAATTGCACATTAAAACAAATTATATTTAACACGCACTTGGTACACGCTTCATGTTGTTAAAAAAAACTGTTAAATAAATAAAATTAAATTAAATACATCAGCAAGGAGTATCAGTTCCAAAACCAACAGTTAGATAGCCGTTCTTCGCGTACATGTAAAATTTTTAATAGAAAAGAAAATCTTCATGTTTTAAAAAAAATAAAATCAGTGTTTACTCCGGCCTTGTTCTCTCTGAGTTTTGTAGCTGAAACTTTAAAAACAAAATCATTTACGGAGTATGTGCATGTTTTGTATTCGCAGATGCGAATCATATACCCGATTAATTATGATTTGGGCCTGATTCAAACGTCGTGGGACACTGCCGTGCCGAACTAAAATCGGAAATTGAATTAGCACGACGTAGCAAGACGTTTTCGAAATCGTTCGGCACGGCCCTCGCCATATTCTCTAACCTCTTTAAAGAAGAAATCATTCAATGTATAACTCTATTGTTTTGAGAATTTTCCTGAGAGTTTATTAACGATTATTTATATTTCATGTATTAAATGGTGTTTTTCCATGGTAATCAGTTTCTGTTTAATATCTGAACTGAAATTGTTCCTGTATTTCCCGTAAGATTTAATTTTTTGTATTTTATTTGCTATAAAGTTTTGTTTTTAATAATTAAAGTTCAGTATTTCACTAATTTGTAGTCAGTTAAGACCTTTACTTGGCATGATGTCATCATGAAATTCAAGATGACTACTAAAATTCAAGATGGCGGATTTCTGACGTCATGTGGCGTCCGTCATTGACGTAGTCCACCTCTATTATAATTGCGTCGACACTGTACATTATTGTTGAAAGCGTTAACGCTAATGGATCTATAAGCCGTGGACACTTAAAGCCCTCTCCTCAGTCGACAGAGAGACTCCAAAAGAGCCCAGTTTGAATCGAGTTAATGGTAAACAATCGAGTTGACCCTCGAACGTCCAAGGGGGGGGGGGAGGGGGGTCAAATG
>JANRMR010193373.1:0-19496 GCA_025434825.1 Bergia sp. 'catenularis'
ACTGGCCGAAAGGTCAGGTCCGCCTGAAAATAACTAATTCAGTTTACAAATTATGAAATTTTGAAAAAGATGAGGAGAACTGCCTTTTTTCATTCTTTTGACCACTCCATATTCTCTTCTCCTATCGTGAAAACGCGCGAAATGTCGGTCCAAGGAAACGCGAGTATTTTCATTTTCAGAACCCCCTAGAAGTTTCCACATTCATTGCTCACACACACCACCCCACGAAAAATTCTGGCTACGTGCTTGCACTGGACCAGGAATACAACTCGGACACAAGTCTTTCCTATTCTCTAATATGCGGGCGAAACTGAAACCTGAAAACAAATACAGACTGAGTAGTAAGTGTCGGAAAGAGCACCTTTAAATTACTGAAACTCGCAAAACTCGGCTACCGTCTAGTCCACTGAGTGAGTAGGCCGATTCGCATACCGGCACACACATCGCTTTTTAAAAACTTTCCGTTTTTATTGTTGCATTAGGTATCTTTACCTCTTTTCGAGACGGCAGCTAAAAAATTGATAATTAACTGCAAGTTTTAAGGTGGCTACTTTCCAACGGTGTTCAGTCGGAAAACTTTTAAACAGCCATCACTTCGAAAAGACCTCGCACGCTATTTTTTCAATCCTAATCGTCTTCGCCTCGTTTTCTCTCAACACTTTTCTCGTGTCCTACTACGTCACTCCGTGTTATATTCTTGTATAGAGCCACGGGCGACACTGTTTTATTCCTTTATTTTAAAAGTGCGTCTCGTGCAGCGTCAGTTTGCGAACGCCCGGAGCTAGATTTTCCCGCCAAAACTAACGGCAAAATGACTCGTGCACGCGCATGCGCGCTGTGTAACAGAAACTAACTTGTAAACATTATTGTGTTTTAAAATACAAATATCAAGTTGTTTTATAATTACCAATTGATTTTAATGAGTATAATTCTCGGGTCGTGTTAAAGTAACCTTCCAAGTTCTGCCAGTGCAAAAAAGTGTGAAGTATGGAGCGAGTTCTGCCACTTTAAACTTTGATCGTCGTCAAGTTGAAGATCAATTATAAACGAGTACAAAACGGCATTGTTTTACAAAGTTTGCAGGTAATTTGCAATCGTTGACGACTTTCGGCATTTATCATACGGAAAATTTAGCTTCCGTATTTGATTACTGTTAAGATAATACTTTGTTTTCATGGTTTATGAATGGTATGGCATAGATTTTATTTGACGTACACAAGATTGCTGATTGGCTTATCCAGTCTAATAGTATTAAAACTTGTAGTAAGTTTTACCGAGTTTGTTGCATGCCAGTTTGTAGCATTTCGTTCTGCAAGAAAATCCGTGAACTCGTACACGTTTACTTTTTAGTGTTCTGAATATAAATTTTAATATGAGCAAACTCGAAAAAAAAAAATAGTCAAAAGCGTGGTAGCCAGAGAAGAGAGAACATTTTGAGTTTTGTACTCGGGACAGATTATTTGAGTATGAAATTATTGTGTTAGTTGGTACTTTGTTAAAAAGTTACACGTTTGTGCATTTTTTAGTGTAAAAGTATTAAAATCAGCATTGATCGTTTAATAACTTTAAAGACAAGCTGTAACGGAAAACGGATCGTAGAACGTATTTGTTCTTAGGCCTGTTTCAGACGCCGTAATACAGTTGCATTTTATACTGTGTTACAATGTAAAGTACAACTGTATTAGTAAAAATTGATCAGTCAAAATTAGACTTAACGATGCAACTGCCTTTAAAACAAATTGTTACAAGTATAAAAAGTTTATTTCATTCAGATGTATTAAATTGCAGTTGTTTGACAAATTAAACTTGTCAAAATTTTTCATACAATTCAACTGAGAAAATTCACAGTCGAGGTTAAAGGATTGGTTAAAGGGTCTTTTAAGTGTTTAACACTGTAAAGTGTAATCGATGAGTAATTTACTCCACACAATATTAATAGTTGTTCTTCAAACAACTGCAGAAGAACTCTTCAACATATAATTTAGTCCACTTTAATATAGTTCCAACCTACAGGGTTTCAAACTTTCAAATGAGCCCTGTTTTTAGACATTCAAACTCATTTCACACAGAAGAGATTAAATATTTAAAATATTTCAGAAATAATTCTGTCTATATAATCTGGTGCCACCGCATTTTACTGATCCGGTGCGAAACTTTGCAGCTGGCAGGATTTTTAAAATATAAAAAGATGCTTTTGGAATTTAAGATTTATTATATGTTGTTATTTTTAGTCTCTTTTTTTTCTTTAGTGCGTTAGTAACTCTTAGCTAGTCTCAAGTTTCGTTTAAAATAAAACGCCTATAACACCTTTACCTTGGCACTAATTGCCTTGGCAATAAGAGATAGCTATTCAAGAGTTTGTCTATCAACAAGCACGAAAGTGCCGTAAAAGAAGAGTTCTTCTATGGAGGTATAAACAGATAAACAACTGGTGTGTCTGTATGAAAGTCCATGCACATTTGTCCAAATCTAAATCTATTTATAGTTTATTATTTCTTTCTGGACTTGGCAGCATAATTAATTTTAAAAGTGCTGTTGCTAATTTATTTAAATATTTACAAATTGTTTACTTATTGTTTATTTACTTATTTATTTATTTATTTGTTTGTTTATTTATTTATTTATTTGTTTGTTTGTTTGTTTATTTATATATTTATTTTGCTATTTATTAATTTATTTTTTATTTATTTATACATTTATTCATCCAATTATCCATTCATTTATTTATAATTATTATTACTTTTACTTTTATTATTATTATTATTTCTATCATTACTATTTTTTCTGATATTACTATTATTATGTACATATTATAGCAAATCTCTGTAAAAATATCAGACTGCGAAGTGATGACTGCATATTGCCAGAATAAATGGACCATACTTAACAAGAACTTTAAGGAACTGTGATTCCTTGGTGCGTGAACGGGTTGGGAAAAGAAGATTAATAAGGTTATTGCTGGGTTTCCGTGATGTAACGAATTGTTTTGTGTTTGAAGTCTTAAAAAGTGGTTTCCAATCTGTGTCGAGTAACGAGCTTGGGAGTTGCTTGTTGTGTTACTTAATACTGATAACTACACATAAGGGAAGGACAGACATGGTGTGAGAATAATGCGCTAGTTTTATTTCAAAGATCAAATATTAAATGTTTGGTATGATTTATAACGTCAAATAAACATTAACTTAATAAAAATAATATTTGAAGATTCAAAGCTCCTTAAATTGGAATTGTACAGAAGACTACAAATTGTTTCTCAAAAAAAAAAAAACAGTAACTGATCATCAGTAAGATTTCTAAAATGTGTGCAATTCTACAATTGGTTTCGGCTCCAATTTGGTTATGGTTTGTTACGAAGTACTGCCGTTGCACGTTATTAAGCTTAAGATTAAGTTATGTATTTATAACCCACGAATATAGACATTAAACAACGCGCTCGCCTTGAAGAAAACTAAAGATAGTATAAATATTTGATGTGAAGTATGAAGTGAAATTTCAAATTACATTTTGTTTCGTGATGAGCTTGATACCTAAATGTTATTTTCCCATATAAGAAAAGCTTTGAAGTCATCAACCGCACAAAATGTGTCATCCTATACCAAAGAGGTGTTTATGTAATTAAATGTCTTATAGTAAATATATGAAACAGTGGTTAAAACGAACTTTAGAAAGTGCAACATTTAGTATTTATCAATGCTGTATAATATGAAGAGGTTGGTAACTTTTTGTACAATTTTAAAATTTGTGTCACCATGAATTTGTAAACTCTACGCAAAATGAAGCACATTCGTAAAATATCAACAACACAAGCTGATAGACAGGCGCAGTTGAATACAAAAACTGTTTAAACATTTGCTCTACATCCTGTAATTCCATGTTTTTCCGTTCTATAAAATTTATTGTTTTTGACAATCTTCCGCTTATTTTAGAGCACACCATGGATAAAACCTTGAGATGGCCTTCGTTTGGTGTCAAAAGTCTAGAAGAAGAAACGTTTAAAGGAATGATGAAAAGTAAGAATTCAATCCCGCATCTTGTTACGACGTACTGTCGTTGCATATTACTAAAGTTAAGATCTGAAGTCATTTCTTTATAATCCACGAATAGACAATTAAAATTAACATACTTCGAAAGTTTGATTTTTAAAGATATCAGCTTTACTATTTATTTGTTTTATCTGTTATTTCAAAGTTTATCTCACTGTATCAAAATTTTTTGCATGCTGAAGACTTGAAATCTTAAGTTTGATATTTTATTTAGTTTAGGCTATTAATTAATGCCAGGAAGATATTATAGGCCGTCTTATTAAACAGCAAACGTCTCGTTTCAATTATTTTCTCTCTATCCAAGGTACAGCGATGACTTTCGTATCAGCTGTGGCACGGGATGGAATTGTACCAGAGGAAAACACCCTCGAAGAAGAACATCATTCCATGGAGAGCAGCTCTTCGAATTTTGGTAGCTCTTTTGATGTCAAAGTTGATACTGAACTTGGTAGCCACGGTCTTAAATCAATCTTAAAGAGAACCGAGAAACAATCGCCATTAGCTCCTATAAACTATAACACTGAAAATGATCATCTGAAAGTACACTTTGCTTCCCCTGTTGCTTTTGTAAAAGTGATCGAAGAAAACTCAGAAGGAGACTCGGACACTCTTATTCTAACCCCAGATCAATCTGAAGAGAATGACAGTTGTTCAAGCTGTGATAACAGCAATGTTGAAGATCAGAAAGTCCCAACTCAGCCACAAAGTAGTGATAAGAGGCATAGTTTTTGTGATTCAAAAGAATCTTTGCCTAAAAGATTTTGTTTTGATCAGCAAATCCCATCGTTTTGTTTTCCAAAGCCAATGGAAGCAAAGAGTTTTTCAAATTCCTCGCTACATTACGAAAACAAAGAACCAGAAGAATTTCCGTCTGACAACAGTATTTTAGAAATGGATTACTGCACAGTACCTCAAGGACCTCAAGGTAGAGAGTATAATCATTGCTTGAGAGAATATCCTATTGAAACAGTGTCATGCCACGCTAACGAGTTTGAAACAACTTCAAAGGAAGGAAACTGTGATAGAGTGGGCGTTGTTAAGGCAGAAACAATGTCATCAAATGCGAAAAGCGAATCCGTCGGCGTTGTTATTCTGACTGAGAACATATTAGTAATACCAGACGATAATAAACAAGTGGGGGGTCAAGATAAAACTTTCCAAAACTTAAATGATCAAGAATCTATAATAGAGATTAGGAGTGGTTCACAAGAACCCAACTTGCAAGTTGTTCCATGCATCTCAAGACCAAAAGAAATAACCTGCTGCAATCCATTTGGAACCAACAATGGTAGTGTAGAGACAACCATGTGTACGTCAGTGCGTAATTTCCTTACAACGGCTGTTATTGATGAGGTAGGTGGATTATGCCCTCGCCTCCATATTCTGATTTGTGACCGACGTTTGCCGCTTTTCATCATTTATGCTCAAATCAGAAATAACAATCCGCCCGGTGCCCCCTTCCCCGATGATGTTTGATTATAACTCGGGTACTAAATGCTTATTGTGCAATCTTTCAAACTGAGATCAGAAAGTTATTTCGGACGGAAATTCATTTAAAAAAACGTACAAAATTTCCTTAGAATTGTTAGGAAAGAATGGTAATTATGCAAATATTTTATTTACTTGAGAAAAAAATTCCCTTGAGAAGTTCTTCAGTACCTTAAAACACTTCCTTCCAACCGATTCATTCATTGGAGATTTGTCAGTAGCAAAAAGTAAGTATCTGCATACGCTTTTGGTTGCTTTTTCTATCATCTTTTGTTCACACGTCTCCCTTTTTCGTTGTATTCCTTCACTGTTGTTGTAGAAAACTCTTGAAGATATAATAAAAAGAAAAAAAGCATTTTAATACTTCTGTTTTCAAACAAGGCCTAATATTTTGAGTGTTCTTCATTTAGAGTTCTTGATCAATCCTGTAAATAATAAGAAGGCTTTGCCTAATTTTTAGCTTTTAAAACTTTCTTTAGTGTTGGATGGAAAATGATGAGGCTGCAGATTGTTCATCGAGTCTTCCATGCGACTTTGTTCCTTATGTATCCGAGGATTTACATTGCGATATGCCGTTTTACAGTGGTAAAGAGATTGTTAATAAACAAGATAAATCAGAGAAACTTGAGGTATTTACCTGCAGTCCAGCAAAGAAATTGTGTGACAGTGTGAACGAAGATGACTGCATCTACGAAACTCCTTACAATGACGATGTTATAGACATACTTGAAGAACGCTTCGATAGTCAGATAAGTATTAACAGTGAACCAATGAAAGAGTTGCTTTCACCTCTTGCTCAAGACTTGCACAAGGGTATGCTAGATTACAGTGGTGACAAATCCGTTGACGATTGTAAAACCTCATTGGAAGTATTTACCTGCAGTCCTACGGAACAAATATGTAACAGCGGCGTGGATTGTGAGGACCACTGTAGCATTCGTAACATCGATACATCGGATTATAGTCTTGATAGTCAGATAAGCATTAAAAGAGAACCGTTACACACACTGATTGAAGCGGTTTCCAGCGTTGAGGATGCTAGTATCCTTGCGGCATCAGAGAAACTGGAAGTTTTCACTTGCAGCCCTGCCGAAACACAGTGTGCCAGTGAAAAGGACATTGTTTATGAAACTTTCGAGTGCGTAGATGAAATGGAGATCTTTAATAGTCAGATAAGCATCAACAGTGAAGTGGAGAGTGGAGAAGTAATCGATGTAGCCGTTACTGATGTTGCCGATGAAAACAATGAAACCACCTGTGAAAAATCTACTGATGCAAGTGCGCCAAAAGAGGCATGTAAAGATATTATTATTGTAAAAGAGAAAAATAATTTGGGCTGCTCTTTTGGTAATACTTATCCAACTAAATCTGAAAGCTTGTGCGGTCAAACCAAAGTTGAGCGTGAACAGAGAGAAATCTCGAATAACCACAAGGCGAATGCGGCTGAACCTAACATGCAAGACCAAGTGGAATATGAAAATGTAGGGTTCCGTCAGAGAGAGATTTCATCCAATGAATCAAACTTTTTTGAGATTCTTAAGTTATCCACGGACCAAAAACAAGCAAGTGAAGATGTTGTCACAGACGAAGGTAGACCAGCCCCGAGTAACAACTTGTATCTTGACAGCGAAAGAACAACCAACACTGCTTCGCTTGACTCGCATAATTGTAGCGATGACCAAGTAAAAAACAATCGGGTTTACGAAACGTCAGGGGCTGAAGAGACCAGTTGTTTTGCAACGAACAAGCCAGATAACCAGGAAGATGCAAAAATGAAAGGAGGAAAGGTTACGCATTGCCATATGATTTCTTGCAAAACATGCATGGAAAGTCCTGACGCAAACCGAAGCCAAGTTGAAACCTTTCCTTCTACACGACCCTTAGAGCCACTTGCTTGTATATCCGTCCAACCTTCCGCGCGTGATTCCAGTTTGAAGATGCGTTGTGGAGATAATACATCATGTTCGTCTTTAGATGAGAAGTACAAGAGCGAAGACTCCGATCTCGACGAGTGTAGTACGAGAAGTCAAATCAGTTCTGGTGTTTGGTCAACGGGGGGTATTCAGCAGAGGAACGACATCCACGCTAAAGAAATCGAAAGTGCTACAGGTAAGAAAATGTTTCGACTTAACGACAACTCGGATACAAGAAATTCTTGCCGTTTCCGTGGTTTTTTTTTTCTTTCTTTTTTCTTTTTTTTTTTTGTGAAACAATAATTTATCAATTCGCACTGTAAAAATTATTTTTTATGGTAAGTATTTCAATTATTATAATTTCAAATTAGTCTAGCTTAGCATCCATGGCACAAGTATCTAAAAGGATAAAAGTAAATGGAAAGACAGATGCAATTGAAAATATATTGACGGCATATTCTTTCGGGGGGAGGGGGACCAGTGTTCCCGTGTTCCCTTTAAAGTTTTCGCTTTGTTCCTTTGTCCTCATTTTCAAAATTTCACCACGTTTCCCTGTTTCCTTTTCCCCAATTAATTTATTGCTCCCTTGTTCCTTATGATCTTTTTTCGTTGTTTCCGTGTTCCCTTGTTTCCCACCAAACCCCTAGGAAACCTCCATTTCGTGCGACGGAGGTTTCATGTTCCATTGTTACCACACAGGCTGTTTACCTCATTACTTTCAGACATGGAAAGAAAAGTCTCAACATTTATGTCCCAGTTGCCCTTAAAGTTAAAACTCGATATCAGTGAGCTGGACGGGCCGGATTTACTGGAGACCGCAATGCTGCTCGTGGAAAGTGCTCTCAAGAAAACGAAGGTGCGACACTCTTTTGAACATAAGGTAAAATTGAAAAGAAATAATTTGATACATAAAACATTCACGATCTTTTATAGTTATTAAATAATTCAACAAACATCTACTTTTCGATAAAACATAAAACAACATTTTCTGTTACTCTGCTGGCTTAATTGCTGTGCTGAATCATATTTGCTACAATGGATTCTTAAAATCACTTTATTTTAATAATGTCTGATTTGTTGTTGAAAATTAAAATCCTCGAGGATAATCTGTTAGAATAGGGTTGTCCATATACTGCTTAACATCCCCCAAATTGACATAACTTGATAGATTGTTACCCACTGTAGGTACTAAAGATACTCTGTTTGCCGCCAGATGCTTGTTTTAAGACTGGCGTTGGAATATATTCCCAGCATTCGAGTGTATTGAACTATCATTGATCACTAATTGTAGACATTTCTGTTCACCAAAACTGAAAAGTTGTAAAGTTGTTCAAACTTATAGTCGCTGCAGAAAGCAAGGATAAACTAGTAAAATTTCAATTCACTGCAGTTTCTTAGTCTCCGCTGCAAAGCCATTTTTAAGTTATTTATTTCGTGTAATGGTAAAAATAAAGTGGCATTTATAGTGCTTTCTCATAACGTGTGTGTGTGTGTGTGTTTGTGTGACTGCAGAATAAGAATTGGAGTACGATGCTAAATGAAATGCCAGAAACACTTTTCACCTTCAGGGTTTTCATATGTAACGTTTGTAGGTAAAGAGACCGGAGGAGAATCCCTTGCTAGGAACAAAAATGGAGGAGCAGTCAAACGCAAGTCCCGTTTTCTCCTGGAGGAACAAGTTTACGTACGAAAGCCAACAGTTGGCCATGGTACAAACTACATGTAACGACAAATCGTTAGGTATGCTAGAAATAAAGATTCTTCTCATGTAGTTGATCAGTTAGCTAAGGGGTTTTTAGTCTCTCGAAGTGTGCTCGAAACTCTGGCATCGAAATTATCAGAATGTGTTTACGAGTTGCAGGCATATCAAACACAAGGAGGAGTGCATGATCATACCTCAGTTTTGACTAAAATCGGGTAATTGTTTCCCACTTCAGTCCAACTTTAAAAAGAAACAAAGAGGGGGACAAATTGAAGAAAAAACGTTGTAACTATTAGTATTTTTTTTAACCGTGTTACAAATAATTATCAGCTACTAAAACGCTTTCGGGAAAAAAAAACGCTATGAAAAGATTAGAAAAAAAACGTGGGGGTCCAAATAACCCCCTCAATGAACAGTCAAAAGGCTAATTATTCCAAACTGAAGGGGTCGTCCAACTCGTTGAAAACGATGTGTGCACAGTGGAGCGCTGGAAAGTCCAAATCAATTCAAAAATTAAACTATGGCACCAGACAATCTATTAGTACCCACCCTCCAGTCATTGTGAGACACTGTAATGCCATATATAGATATAGCGACAGGAGATCGATTCAAAAATTAATTTAACTCTAAGCAGTAACCAGTTTCCCTCTTCTGAGGATACTTCGTGCTAAACAGGTTTGTGTTTAAAAACTATTTAAAATGGCAGTTACTGAAGAAAAACTTCGAAGGTAATGATAGTATTCCATACGAGTGTTCCAAAGATTCTAAGGTTTATTGTTTCCCAATTACACTTGTGATTTTATTACACACACTTCTTGGCCAAGTTTTACAAAAATAATGCAGTTTATTGCAATTATGGCCCAGCACTTAAACTGATGATAATTCCGTCAAAGAGTATAGTAGGAATCCTAAGGTACGACTACTGGAGGGCTTCAGAATTTGCTTTTTTGCAGTCTAGGGAATTTGATCAGTAAAAAGGTTGTTTCACGGCTCCCAGCAGTAGGCTCCTTGCCTTATGATATTCGATGCGTCTTTGACCATATCCAATCAGTCAGATATCCACATAATCTTAGTTGTTCACGTTTTAAACTGTTGAGAGCATAGTGATAGTGAAAGCTGAGGCGAGTTTGAAGTGTAAAGTTGTCTGTTTCCCTGTGTTGTTACATTTTTCGTAGAAATGGGCAACTACGGGTCCCAAAGTTCAGCAGTAACGGCAAACTGTACTCGTCCACTGAGGTTGGGTTTATCCAAAAAACAGAAAGTGAAGCGGCTTCACCCGTACTGGGATAAAGGAAGAGTTAAACCACAGCAAGTGCAAGCAAACACCATTTCTTTTCTCCACCAACAAGAATTTCCAGAGACATTTGATAATACCAACGATTGTGACAAGTTGTGATGTTTACCTTTTTTTACCAAATCATACATTGTTCGATTTACTATAATTTTATCAAAAATGCCCCACCAAATTTTGAAATTGAGGTTTGAAATATCCAAAATGCCCAGTTAATAAGGGCGCACCTTATACTTACAATAGAAGCATATTCAGATGCACGATATTGATTACTGAAACGCAAACAAGCTTGCGTAGAACTTTACTTGTAACACATTGACCATTTAAATTTATTTGAGATCAAAATAATTCTAACTTGATTTACACTTTGTTATGTCGTACAAAATTACAGTTGTATTGGACTGTTTCAATAAAAACCATCGAATTAAGTCTGAATTGTGTTTTGCGACTCATGTTATGCAGCCAGTTATTAGATCATGCTGGATTATTCAAAATTAATACAGCATATTTCACTCGTGTTTGTTTTGCCATGCACATTGAGAGCTTTTCTGTTTTGAGAAACGCATTTACAGATTTTCAAACAGACTTTCAATTTCGTGACAAAAGAGGGTCAAGTTGGCCAGATTCAACGTTAACAGCAATCTGATTATGTTCTTAATCTATGATTACAAAGGTAGCATCAGTCGCCACGCCACAGTTGTTGTCTTTTTGCGACATAAGTACGTAGCCATCATTTCCCCAGTGAGTGGACCAAGAATTTTTCACCAGCCAATAGGGTTCTCCATCCAATGTTCCATAACCAACAGCTAGCACTGCATGATCGAGGGCATCGCTTGTGTTACCTTTGGAGATAGAAAACAATGAGCCAGTCTTTTACGAGGCACACACATTCATGTTATTTTTACACCAGCCATGAAGCAACGAAAGCAGAAGCAGAAGCAACGACGGAAGCAAAAGAACGTCACAATCTAGTGTAAGCTAAAACGACGAAAGCAGAAGTGGAATTTATATTTGCAATTTATATGTTGTAGTGCTCATTTTCAAAATGGTCACTGACAGCAAATGTTCGAGAAATTGTAAGTTGACCTCCACTTAAGGTTACAAATTATGGTCACTGAGCCATATATAGGTCTACGATTGGCGTAAACCTACTGCTTCCGCTTCTGCTTTCATCTTTTTGTCTTACACCAAGATGGAAGAGACGGAAACTCAAAAGATGTAGAAATGGTTACGGAATAAAAAGGAAACCTGTCCTTTCGGTCTCCACTTCTATCGAGCTTCTGTTTGTGCTTCCGATTTTGCTTCCTGTCTTATACTGGAATGGAACGCTCCTTCTTCCCCCGCTTTCGTTTCCACTTCAGTTTCTTCGCGGGTGTAAGTAAGGCTTTACTACAGACAAAATAAATCTAACAAAATGCCCGATTTTTAACAAAATACTTTCCTCCCATTCCTTACCCAGATGGAAAAAATATACGAGAATCGCATATCATAACAAGCCAAACTTGTTTGTTTTGTAAAACTTGCTCCACAGCGTAGCAGAAAATGAGAAACTATTAATACAAAGCAGTGTGAAGCATGACAAAATTAAGTGTAGCACTGAAATTAAAATGATTCACAGACTTAGATAAATGAGGTAAGACACCCGCAACTCTGGACAATTTATCCGTTCATTTGAACTAGTAATGAAAAGCATTATATTTCGTTGAAGCAAGTTATGTTATTTTAGTCTGAAAGCAAATGAAAGGACAACGAAAGTCACTACCAATTATTTAAATGTCCGTTACGGATAGACTATGGCACGCAAGAACACGTTTAAGCTAATTAGACTTATACAATAATCATTACACACCACACTTCGGCTCGTAGTACACTCCACTGGAGTAGAACGCAAATGATTTGTGGGAGGCGTCAATACCGACTGCAGTGGGACCCTTTGTGGCTATGGCGATTTTCAGCGCATTCAAATCACCTGAAGTGACATTCACGTAGTTTGAAATTTTGGCACCGATCTTTGCTTCTTCAAAATGACAGTAACCATCCTGAAAAACAACATATGTGTCCATTGAACTACTGCTATTCATAGTACTTCAAATCAAAGACGAGCAACTCGCTAATAACTAATAATAGTTGGGAAAATGTTAATTTTTAAGATTCTGGATGCTCTCCGAGTTGGAACTCCGAGTGAGAAGCCTTGTGTTTTTCGTGACCCGCTTACATGCCGAAGAAACTAAAACTAAAGAAGACAACACTCAAGATAGATTTCTAATTTACAGTAATTGCCTTTGCTACACGCTGTTGCCTTTTTGCAAAGATAATTTATAACTCTGAAAATACTCCACTCTCAGTTTACAACAATTTGCTTTACAAGCCCAAAAGGGGAATCACTTCGATGGTCTTACTAGTTTCCAAGACTTTGAGTTGCAAAAACAATGAACTGCAACACATGATCTTTTAAATCTGTCTAAGAAAAGAAACCCTTGAAAGCAAGACGATTATTATAACATTTAAGGCTCGGCATGTACTTTTGTACCTGTGCCAGGTACTGGCCATAACTATACTCTGTAGCAACGCCTCCGTGTTTCATCATCCATTCATATGACCGCCATTCCTCACCACCATCACACCCATTATTTCCGAAACCCCAGCTGCAGTCCATCAAATTCTGCTGCGACAGCCTGGTCAGGTTTCCAGTCTGTAACGGTAATTTGCAATAAATGAAAATCTGCTGTCTCGCTCTATCATCATATATATACATTCATAAAAACTGTTGTAGTTGAAATAAGGAGAAATATTCTTTATTCTGGAAGTTCAAGCGCCTATCAATGTAACAAAACAACGTCAAATTCCTGGAGGTCAAATCTCGTAAAGTTTCTGGCATCATCAGTCATTCTGTCAAATGTCCCACTCACAGAACTAGGGAAAATGTCATATACAAAAAATAGACGATTACTCCCCCTCGGGGTTAACACTGATAGGTGCTTTACAAAGCAGTAGATTTTGTCAAGTAAGGTTGATCGGGAGCGTGACTACCATCTTTTATCCTCTATGTGTAGCCACTGGCTGTCTTACACGTACATCAGTTGATCTGAAGATTGATCAGAGAATAGGGAACAGCTCATATTACTTACTTATTAGTTTAAGAACCTCGCAGAGGATCTGACTTAAACCGACAGCAAAAAAAATTTCCCTGTGCAGATTATTTTGCCTTGAGAAGAGCAAAGGTTTTGGCCACTATACATTATTTTTTTAAAATTAGCTTGAAATGGTCGTTCATGGAAATACAACAAATTTAAGGGATAGCATACGCTAGTATATATATATATATATATGTGTGCTTTTAATAAATGAATACCGAATTTTCAACCCACAACAAAATACCTTGAGAAATAAAGCCCCCTCCACAGCACCAGTTGAACCAAAACTCCAACATGAGCCACAGACAGCTTGGTCTTTCACTGGTGTCACCGCCCCTGAAGCAAAACAATAGAAATTTTAAAAAAACTACAGACTGAAGCAACTTTGAACTAAACATATTTCCCTTCCATGACTTCTATAAACAGTCATGAATACCTGAAATTTTCACCGTTTGAACCTAGCATGTGAGAACACATAGCCAAAACATAAGGCATAGTTATCATCAGTGTTTGCACACCCGCTACATTTTTTTTTTAAAGGAACCGAATAATTTTGGCTGCCTCTTCGAGTTCTTAACTTTTTAGCTAAATCAGCCTCAAGTTGTTCTTGTATTGTTCTTATTTTTGTACATATTTTCAGTAACTGTTCTAGTTGCAGTATTTTTTTTGGGGGGGGGGGGGGCTGAGACAGAGGTTGAGTCTGAGATTGTTCTCATTTTGTTCTCAAATTCGTTCAAATCTGAGCCTTGGTGTTCTTATTAGAAAAACGTGCATGCCTCTAGCATCTCGTGATAAGTTGGGCAAGTTAAACATCTTGATTTCAACACTTCCGTTCCAGTCAGTAATTGTACAGTACACAAACACATAAGTTTAAACAAAAACACATACATGTAAGTTAAACAACTTAGTTTACACATCTATCAAGGTGAGTGAGCGTACCACGCAGTCTCCAATTCATTTCCTCTGGAATATTTTTCAATGTTGATAGGTCAGGCTTAAATGGTAATCCTCCGTGTTTCTTGCTTGTTTGTCGACCTCTCAGTAACATCAACTCTTTGTCAGTCCGGTCAGCAAGATGATTTATCGCCAACTTAAAACCAGCATGTTGGCGATTCTTTGAATGAATATACCTACAACATGGCGTGGTACCAGAAATTAGGGCTGCAACGATACATATCTCGATAAAGATGTCACGATACGAGACACGATACGATATATATATTTAAAAGAACCACATTTGAAGAACAACACATCGAAACAGTTGTAATTCACACACATTGTTTTGTTTTACTCGCGGGCTCGGGTTTGTACAGCAGACATTTTGTTGGAAGACCGCATGGTCGCATGTATACATATACGTTCCATAACAATGTTTGCGAAAAATATCACCCTTGGACTCGCAGGATTTTTATCCTTAAGTTGTGTTATCACTGTTATGAGCAGCCTGACGAGAAGTGTAATAAAATGGAATTTATAGCAGCAAAAGCATAAAATATGTAGTGCATCATATTTGTATCGATATTCTGTTTCAATATCGATATTTGTATCGTTAACAGAAATATCGCAATATTTGCGCATCGTGGTACATTGTAGCAGCCCTACAAGAAATATATTTAAATTGGCTCCTTGAATCCCAACTGACTTATTATGAACTACGTACTAGTTATTTGGTTAAAAAAACGTGCATGGCACTCTACAAGGAGCGGAATAGGTAAACGTGATATTTTGTCATTTACTTGCGTATTGGCAAAGGTATGTCAAGATTTGGATGTCTTTCATTTTCCTCCACGCCTCTAAACTTTTGACAAAACACACTTAACACAATATCATAAACTAGCTTTGAAAATTTGAAGAAAATATCACTATTTCCATTGATAAGAAATCCATTCTTCCAAAGTGGAAGGCCTTTTTCAAAACTGATTTCTTCAAACTCTTACGACATTTGATACAATACTTGCCATTTAAATTAAAACTGTACAAATGATAATAATAATAATAATAATAATAATAATAATACTAATACTACTACTACTAATAATAATAATAAAGGCTTTATTGTAGTTCCATTTACATGACTCTTCTACTACAATTAAAAGAAAAGTACAATATTGTCTAAAAAAGAAAAATTACAGTATGACTTAAAAGTTAGAATATTGCTTAAAAATACGCAGATGCATTAAAAAAACGTTAAGGATTAAGAATTGTCCCCCCCCCCTCCCTACACACACGCACACACTCTGCTATGCCCCATATCCCCGCTCACATACATGTAATCACCCACCAACCCGGCCACCCACACCCACACGTTAAATAAATTTATATATTTATTAAAAAATGCTTACTAAAAATGTACAACTATTGTAATCTGTCAACAGCTTTTGCTTTAAAATGGCTTTTGGCTGCGCGACTAAATTCTGATATTCAAGGGCAGGCAGTTGAATGCTCTTGATGCGCTATGCTGAAAGGTGCCAGGAATACATGCGGTGTTTACTTTGAACTGACTAGCAGACCGTACTGTAAATTTCTGGTTGGTACATGATGTTCTAATTTCAGGTGCTCTGGCCAGTGACTAAAATATAATGCTTTAAAAGCTAGTACAAACAACTATGACGTTGCTGAAATTTATCAAAGGCAAATCAGTAACTGATCATCAGTAGAATACCTAAAATGTGTGCAATTCTACAATTGGTTTCGGATGAAATGTAGGTTGTGTAACCAATTTGTACTGCCTCGATAAGCCAGGCGTGTCCTTACATGTAATACGAAAGTTCAAAAACACCGTGTTTTAAGCCCTGTCCTTTGCACGCGTAGTGTTGACTGTTTGTCCTCTTATCCTTTCATTTTGCTCAGTGCCAGCTTAGTTTCCAAGCTAGAACAAGTTCTTTTGCACGAAATGTAAGTTGAAATACGGTACCGTACATGTAGGGGCCTGAAATATCACAGAAAGAAAGAGCAAAGAAGAGAGAAAACAGCGGAAAAAGTGGGAAACTATTAAGATTAAACTGAATTGGCACACGCCACAAAACGTGAGCAGTTAGACCACATGTAATTTGTTGTTCTTCAAACAAGCAAGATCAAAACACGTCAATGCTAAATATTCCAATAATCATGATCATGCTACCTCAGTTAAAATGAATCACCTTCAGAGCATAAATTTGAAATTTTCAGGTTAATTTTCAATTTTTTGGTTGAAATTATTCCAAGATTAACTGCATGTACTGTATACATGTACATAACAAAACAAAATTCAGAAATAATTATTGTAACTACATGTCTGAGTTGTACCTCAGGTTCTGTCTAAAAACATCCCTTCTATGGCTGTGCTCAGATTTGTCAACATGGTTGGCATAGTTTTTCGGATACTTTGCAAGAAAATGCTCAAATACTTGATGAACCTTCTCTCTACCATGTGGTTCAATGAATTCTTGCATTGGGTTGGCAATGACACTTGCATCCTGGCCAGGACCTGGGAACCCTGTGCACACCATACCTACAACACAACAGAGAAAACACATGTAGAAAAAAGGTAAAAACTGATTGTTATAGACTAATACAACCACAGAAAATTGAATTTTCTCTAATACTGTGTATATAAAAATAGGGAGAAAATGATAAATTCACTCATTTGGTCATTTTTGTATGTACATGTATATGTTACAGGTCAAATTTGATTTCAGGTTAATTTTGATTTAACCTAGGTTGATTTAACCTACATGTAGGTCATTCTAGGGGTTAGGGTTTGCAACCTTAAACAAGTCCATCAACATTATTTTGCCAAGCATGATTCTGATGTCACATTTTGTGAAAAGATCACAAGACTGAATATTTTGCTAAGAAAACCAATTTTATGCTGTGTTAGCAATATTTTTGGCCCAATTTTTGTTTGGAGGGCTACAGTCCCCTCCATCCCCCCCTCCCCCAGCCTCCCCTGCCCCACTGCCTCTGCAACAATGCCTTAACTACGTGTAATTTGCACAGTTTTGTCTGTTTAACCTACCATTTGGAATATCAAAGTCTGAGGGTTGTGGCATACTGGCATCGTACATCAGGTAGTCCAACTCATACTTGTCATAATGAGACCCCAACAGGCTGTCAAAGCCAAGCATTTCGTAGTGTACTGGTTTCCCTGGTTCTGCAGCTGTTACATACATGGTGTATCTATTGACTTTGTGTCCAAGCACTTCCACCAACTGCCACATTGAACAGTTCTGACCTTCATAATCCTGAAAACCTTTATGCTGGTGAGAAACCAGAGCAATGATAATTAATGAATTGTTTCAAAATGTGGCTTTAGTTACCCTAAAATTATTATGTGTTCAAGTCCACAAAGTATTCATAATTTCCACCCCCTCTTCATGGAGAGTCAATTTGTCATCAAGGTATTCAAGGTTTCACAATGATTTAATATAATATAATATAAGATCATGACTGATGATAATCAGAATTAACTTTTTCATTGTTTTTAGCTAGCAACATTTTTAAAACAATTTTAAAATTTCATAAACAAAAGTTTTATAGTAAGAACAGTTTATGTTTGAACTCTAAGAAATACTAACTTCTTTTCAAATATTT
Organism: Bergia sp. 'catenularis'; assembly: GCA_025434825.1. Lineage (NCBI taxonomy): Eukaryota > Metazoa > Cnidaria > Anthozoa > Zoantharia > Parazoanthidae > Bergia > Bergia sp. 'catenularis'. The sequence goes on from JANRMR010193373.1 coordinate 18,144, forward strand.
AACCCACTTTTCAAAATGATTGGTTATTACATTTCGAATTACTGAGTTATATAATAATTGGATTTTTGACAATTATTATAAATCATTTTAAATGGATTTAGTTACCGGTACTCTAAATTTATGCATGTGGTTCAAAAGGTATTGATTTCATATTCCCCTTCCCCTGTTCATGGAGTGTCAATCTGTCCCTGGTATATATAATAAGGTTTCACAATGATTTAATATTTAATACAATATTATCATAAAAATTGGAATTACAATAACTTTTTCTATTTTGTTTTAGTCACATTTAACAACTATAAATTTTCATTAGCAAAAGTTATAAAATAGTTTGTTTTTTTAGATATAAGAAATACGTCTTTTCAAATACTTAACCCTGTCTCATCAAAATGATTACATTTAGCATTATGTCGTTTGGTTTTTGACAGTTGACTTCAGGATAAGACTAAAAAAAATGGGGAACTGAAGCCTTTTACAAAACTATCTTCAGAGTGACAAGGCCTTGGTTAATGGGACTGAACTAAAAGAAAAGAATGGTTACTAATTAATAACTATATGTTAGGAGTTCCATTTTGTCACTGTTTTTTTTATAAATATTCTTGATGTTAAAGGATTTCCCTCTCTTGGTTCAAGCAGTTTTGGGGATACTCAAAAACATTGCTGTGGTTCATGATACTGACATCACCTACCTTATAACCACGTGATTGTATATTATAAGACAGATGGAGGCACTCCACTTCCACTATTGTGGAACATACACACCCTGTCACCCTCCCCTTTCACTTAAATATACTACATAGCTGTAACTTATAATCATGCAAATGGTAATCATTACTAATGAAATTTTGTTTTCTGAAAACTAAATTCCTTTCAGTTTCTTGATAAGAATAAAGATCAAGGAGCAAATAAAGAAACTGTATAATTATATGATTGTATGTACATTTTAAGTCATTTAAAATTTGTTTACAATTTATTTTAAAGTTTACTATCATTTTACAGCTCCAGTAAATTTGAATAACATGACTCAGAGTAGGAAAATGGCCAACCTGTATTTTTTCAAAATTCTTTGCGAATTAAAGATGTTTCATTACTGTCTTAATGTCTTATTCTTGTACTACATGTAGTACAATTGTGCAAAGCGCTGGTAAACAAATTATATAAAACTCAATGCAAATCTTAATCTTTTGACCTTAGTATGTACTGTACATGTATAATAATAATATATAATAATAGTTTATTAAAACTCTTTTGCAGTTTAAAACTGAATTGACGAGTTAAAAAAATACAATATTCCATACTAACTATAATACTAATAAATGCAAATTACTATAATACTATGATACTAAATAAATT
>JANRMR010193418.1:0-10473 GCA_025434825.1 Bergia sp. 'catenularis'
TTAACAAATTCAAAATGAATAGTGGCAAAACCGATGTTGCAACTTTTTCCTCAAGCTACCGTCCTCCCCCTCGTCTCCCTCAAAACACATACACACCACCGCACACCGCTGAAAGAATCTGATAGTTTTAATTGCCTTGTTTTGCACAGATCTTTTAAAGTACACAACCCATCCATGTTATGTGTTATGCCATTCCGTGGTGTCTTTTTCTTTATGTAAATAAAACGTTATAGATAAAAATTAAAGGAATTTTTGAAAAATTGATATCTTTCTGTAAATATCAAACAGTGCAATGACAAAAGGGTTTTGGCAACAGTAAATACCTTATTTTGTTTAGAGCACTTTTCGTATTTGAAACGAATTTTTTAAATGATTAATTTCATGGTGTTGCAACCTGAAAACAATCCAACGATTTTAGAGGGCCTCTACTGACTTTCAAGATCTTTCCAGGCTTGGACTTTCTCACCCAAATTCAAAGATTCAGGATTTCAAGGACAGTGAGAACCCTAAGAATATGCTTACGTTTGAAGCCCCTTTATCACAGAACTGGATAGCGCATACTAGTCACATACAGCGGAAACTTGTATGTGACAGTACATGTAGTAACATAACACCATTGTTTTACGTTTCTGTAGCTTCGTTCCCCTTCCCCCTTTCTTCTCCCACCCCCTCCTCGTCCCCCTTCCCCCTCCTCGTCCCACTCCCTCTACTCCTTCTCTTTTTTATCGGCCGAAGAGACCGGCTAAGCACGTACCGGTTGCCCGGGAGGGCCTTGACGGCCAGGATCTCCAACGGGTCCTGGAGGGCCCTGTGAAGAGACGAAACAAATCATCTTTTCAAATCGACCAGTGATTGTCTGAAAATATCTTGTAATTTTTTTGCGGCCCGTAATAAGCCGACTCTCAGGCGACTTTCCTCAGGAAAATTTTGAAAGATGTTTCGACACTTTCACCTTCTTTCTCTGAAAATCTCCCAAAACAATTTCTTTCTGAGCAGGAACGAAATTGGGAAAATTTAAATCTGACGCGCATGATACTTCGTAAGTAACCAAACTTAAGTTAAAGATTATTCTATCATTTATTTGCAATATTTTCAGAGATTTCGCTAGTATTTCATTTTTCTCTTTCCTTTTTTTAAACTTACAGAACTTGAATTCGAAAAATGTTAACAAACCATTGTAAGCAGAGTACAAATTTACTATATAAGACATTGTTCGCGCTATTTTCAATTGTATTTTGATTCAGTTTGTATTTGATTGTCCTTTGGCTGATCCTTTTTTAATTAATTTATACAGAGATTGAATCAAATACTGGAACTGAAAAAGATTTTGCTGGAATCGACGTTTCGACCGCAACCTACGGTCTTCATCAGGGATGAAAGTTAGTCATGTGACAGCTGATTGTCACGTGACAGGCGGCGAGGCAGCCCACGCAGCAACCGATCCCACACATGGGAAAGATTAAACCCAAGTCTCCCCTTTCTGTTTAGAGATGGTGCCTCCACCCTTTCCCACGCAGCCTCTCTCACACCCCTCCGCACCCAGTCTTCCTCTTTGTCCAGTATGGTGACGTTTAATTAAGTTTACACACAAAATGTTCTAAAATGTCTTCGCCGAGTTCAAATGGTAAAATGTTTGTCAAGATTTGCAACCAAATGAACTGAAGTCAATGTTAAAGCGATATCACACTGTACGATTTCTAGTGCAACAATGTTTCTCAAAAAAATGGACGTTGTGTACAAGGAATGAACAGCGAACGAGTTAGCACCAGGTAACATGCTGTGTAACGCAAGTAACGGCAGAAATGTTGTGAGTTTTAAGCATTGTTCAAATGACCACTAACCAAAATATAGCCTGTACTAAGTAAATGTCTATCTGACCAGGCTTGTCAACTAAAGTTGCTATTTTAACAATGACACTTTAATCTTAAGCTGATCACAATTTATGATCGTGGTTGATGAATTATTGTTTCCAGCGATTTTTTTCGTTTTCCTCTTTATAGAAAGAGTTCATCGTAAAGTCAGCTTTCCTTTGGCTAATCAGTCTTCATTTCATCTGCCTTTGAATTTTTTCTAGTTCTAAATGACAAGACGATTTCCCTCACTGACCTGCTCTCTATTTAGTTGTTTCTCGCCCTTTCCCTCGGTTACGCCGATCTCTGCTGTAAAGCCTGGCTCACCCTAGAAGAGATTGTAAATTGACGAACTATCAGTTTCAGTCACATAATGAAAACTTGCTTGCTTATCCATCACTTAGTCAGTCAGTCCCAGTCATGCTTTAGGCCGCATAGAGCCGACAATAAAAGAACTTGAAGATGTGTAGACAATCATGTCAGCCCTCCCTTCACAAACTAGTTTTGATATCGGCTAAGATCCGCCGAAATGTGCTGAAACAGAGTATTTCACTGTAAACTTCTCTTTCTCTCGAGGAGGCGAAGTGGGGGTGTAATAAGTTCCCTTTCTCTCGGAAGTTTTGTCTTGTCAGTCTTTGATTTTTTGAGAAAAAACGGACCCTTTACTTACCTATTTTCAGGATACGTTTTCAAAACGTGTAATCGTATAAAAAATGAGGAGGAGGATTGTAACAACAACTTCTCTTAAGAAGGAAAGGATACTTTTTTCTAGTGCTACCTGTCAAGCATCTATTGTTCATATAAAGTCTAAAACCCTGAAATGAAGAGCATTGACAGAGGCGAACATCGTGAAAAAAATCCAAGAGTATAAGGTGGTTTTCAAGGCTATGAGTTATTTTTAAACACTTCTTGGAAAGAGGAAGAGTTGTTCTTTCACAATGAATTATAAAACAATTTTAAAGTTGTACTCCAAAGGTTGAGGCTCGTAAAAAAAAGTCAAGAATTACTTTGAACATTGCAGAAAAACAAGCCCGCAATCTTCACACAGACAGAAATGTATGGCAAAAATATTAGGGCGACATGGCATGCGCAGTTACTATACTGTAATGTCAAAAGCGTTTACCATTTGAAAGTACTAGTTTTGTTTGTTTTTTTTAAAAAGAAATAAATAAAAATTAAACCTGTTTTATCTGCACCGACAAAAAATCCACGTGCTGGGTTTGCTTAACAACAGTTGCTATAATTTATTTGGTGACCCTTCGCCCGTGTCATGTACGCTAAACTTACCTTCATTCCTATTGGCCCAGGCGGTCCGGGCGGTCCAGGCGGTCCGGGAAGGCCTGGGTACCCTTCAAATCCTGGTTTACCAATAGGTCCCGGGATTCCTTGCGGACCCGGTTCTCCAGTATCGCCTTTGACTCCAACCTGTCCCTGGTTGGTGATATATGACAATGATCACATGATGATGACTTAAAATAGTGACAATGACAAATATAATATCAAAGATGATAATGTATTGATTTTTATGACGACAATAACATTGATAGTGATAACTACAGATAACAATGAAGAAAGAAGAATGATAATAATAATAATAATAATAATAATAATGATAATAATAATAATAATAATAATGGTAAAGGTAATGATAATAGTAACAATAACGATAACAATAACGCCAAAGACAAAGATAATGATGATTATGCCAATGATGATGTTGGTAATGGAATGATAATGACGACGATACTTTTCATATTAAAAATAATAATAATAAGCTCTAATAAGAAACTGAAACTAATTTCATAGCGTTAACAGTAGTTGTTATTGAATAAATAATTTTCAAAATCACAATCAATTACAATCATGTCCGTAAATGTATTTTGCACATCATAACTATGATAAAGAGTAGAATTACACAAACATACAATCTATGAAATAATAATTTATGTCAACCAACATTTGTTTAACAAGAAAGTCGAGTTATTTATAATATTACAAATTAACTTTGCTGCTTTGAAAATCCGCTATTAAAATAACTTCGTACCTGCGGTCCTACAGGCCCAGTCTCTCCCACTTCACCCTGGAATGCAAAGTGAATCATTTTGAAATAACGTAAAACCAAATACTTTGGCAAATTTAACGACATATCTGTGCCAGGTTGCAAACAACTCGAGGTGGTTGAGTTCCAATGTTTTTTAAACCCCAGATAGGTATTGTTATAACACATTTAGAATAAAACACGATTTGAGCCACGGGACAGCTCATCATAACATCGACAAAGAAGCAATTTGCTCTACGTCTTCTATTCCTATAAGCACATTCAAACAAATAGCTGCACTCTCAGCACAAGATATTGATACAGATCTCATCTCTACAAAACTACCGATTTACCCATTTTCAATTTACCAAATAAAGTTTGAGCTTTGAAGGTCTTTCTAAGAAGTAACTGACAACACACGCTTAACTAAATCTTTTAATATTAGATGAGAATTGATGTGGTTAACTTCACAACTGCAAATGAGAAATGATCCTACCTTAGACCCACTGTCTCCTTTAGCTCCCCGCTGACCAGTCATACCTTGCGGGCCTGTGTCACCTTTGTCTCCCTTGTCCCCCTTGGAGCCACTATTTCCAGTGAAACCCTGAAATACATCAGGAAATCAAATACATATTAGACAGCTGTGATCAATACAAAGCCTGGATGGGACAAGGAGATTAGAGGAAGTTTCTGTAGGACATTAACAAGGCAATAATTCACTAACGAGAGAAAGAAATAAAGTCTTGTCACCTTTTCACCTTGTGCCCCCATTTGCCCAATGGCTCCAGGTTCGCCCTTCTCGCCCTGTAAAGTTCGTAAACATTTCGAATTTGTTCGGTTACTTTATATTTAATATGATATGTTATGTTATATTATGTACTAGAGGAAACGCAGCAACAAATATCACGCCCAAACAGTGTTTAATTATACTACTTCAACAAACTCAAGGCAAACCTTCTCTCCTCTTGTTTCAGCTATTTGTCCTTCAGTTACATCAGGGTTTTCCTGGAAAATCAGATTAACGACATGTCAGCCATAAATCAGAGTGTTTTCCATTAGTAGTAAATGGGTTCAGATTTTTATGAAAAATTATTTAAAAGCCTTGACTGGTTTTGTTTCCTTTTTGTTTCTTGAAGTTTCTTTTTCTTGATATTTTCAGGCTTAGTTTCTTATAATTCCATTATTTTCTTTTATTTTTTCTCTTTTGAAAATGTATTTTCGAACATATCCATTTCCATCATAGTTTTTTTCAAACCGAAAGTCTAGTTTTTGCTCTTTCTAACAAAAACATATTTTGATTTACTTATTGATTGATTGATTGATTAATTGATTGATTGAGAAGATGAGTGAGTGAGAGTGATCGATTGATTCAGTTATTCATTCATTTATTCATTCGTTTATTAATTTACCGTGGTTGGTCCAGGGGGTCCGGGAGGTCCGGGGGGGCCGGGTGGGCCAATTGGACCCTGCACGCTCTCTCCACGTTCGCCCTGCAATTAACAACATTAAAATATTCGTCATGTGGACACCATCAAAACATGTTTCAATAAGGACTGTGACAGACTAGCGGACATATTACGGCGAGGTTTAGTGTTCCCGCACGGGGTCGTCCACTATCCCCGCCAGCGCGACGAATTCAGTCAGGTGGGAAAATACGTACTGCTCAAAGTCTGAAAACGAGAATCAAACTGAAATAGCAAAACTGTATACGGAAAACAAATTGCCCATTGGAAGAAAACAACAATAATAAAGCCTGGATCAAACGAACATTTGATTTGATGAGAGTTCCAATAACCGTCGCTTTTGTTTCACTGCTGCTCTATTTGACTTTCATGCGCTCTCATCCGAACATTACATTTTTATGAGGGTGAGTGAGAGTTTCTCTATGTTCAACTCTCTCCTGACTGTCATCTTCGTTTGACTGCGTCAATGAGAATTAAAGAAAAATCTTGTTCAACTTCTGTCACTCGACTCTCGTTCACTCTCATCACTCAACCGCCATCCAAGTCTCGTCACTCAAATCTCTTCACTTAACTCTCACCATTCAACTCTCATAACTCACCTCTCGTCGGTGAACTCTCATAGCTCAACTCTCATTCAACTTTCATCACTTAACTCTCATCTCTCAACTTTCCTCACTCAACACCTCATTACTCAACTCTTGCCACTCAAATCTCAAAAGTCAACTCCCATCGCTCATCCAACTTTCATTCAGCTCTCATCCAAGGCCCATTCCTTAAACTCTCGTTCAACTCTGATCTCTCAACTCACGCTTGTTAGATCCAGGTTTGACGAAGCGGGAATTTTAATGTTTTTTGCCATAAGAATTTTTGTTAATACGAGAATTCACGCATTAAATTTAATGTCAAGTTGTTTCAACGTTTCCAGATGGTTTTTCAATTGTACAAAGAATAAATTCTGTCACAGTTTGTTTTGTGCCTAATTTTAAATCACAATGGCCGTTCTCGTGGCTTAATCAAGCCCTTTTTAAATAGCTTCCTTCCAGCACAGCAGCAAAAACCCTAACTATGTCCCCATGTCCTAAGTAGCTAAAAATTACCTGCGGCCCTTGAAGTCCACGCTCACCCTGTTCTCCCTGGAAAAGAAAAAAATTTCTTGTATTTTCTGAAAGGTTAACAGAAAAAGCACACAGCGGAGGAATAAAAGTTGACGTATAAATGTTAACCTACAATGTAACAAAGAATCATTGAATGTCGCTCTAATATTCTATAAAGTGGCGGCTGTAGAACAAACCGTACTTTCTGTTTAAGAGAAAAAGTACACAACGCGAGAAATGAAAGTTTACATATAAATGTTAACCGTACTTTCTGGTTAAGAGAAAAAGCACACAACGCGAGAAATGAAAGTTTACATATAAATGTTAACCGTACTTTCTGGTTAAGAGAAAAAGCACACAACGCGAGAAATGAAAGTTTACATATAAATGTTAACCGTACTTTCTGGTTAAGAGAAAAAGTACACAGCGCGAGAAATGAAAGTTTACGTATAAATGTTAATCGTACTTTTAAGCCTCTGGGTCCAGTAACTCCTCTTGGTCCGGCTTCACCGCTACCGCCCTGTATCATCAGAAACAAAGAAACATTAGTGATGCACAAGGTAAGTTTGTGATCGCATTGTATCAACAATACAGAATGAGTGTGTGGGGGTGTGGGTGGGGGTGGTGTGAGTGGAGGTGGGGGGTGGGTTGCGGGAGGGATTCCGGCTAAACAGCAAATGTTTCTGAATGATTTACTTAATGGCACACAAAAGCAATAACTGTTTTTAAAAAAGTGTCTGAAAAAGGAGGTGATACAGAAGTTCGGTAATCTTCCCCGATTTCAAAACGCCTTCGCACACACGCACACACAGACACACACGCACATACATTAGAGTTGCTTCATACAACGGTTGAAACATAACACCTACCTTGTCACCACGACGTCCTGCTTGTCCGACATTACCCGGCGGCCCTTGCGGTCCTATCCTTCCCTGAAAAGTAGAAAAGCGGTTATAGCACTCATTTTTCATTTAACAGGCCGATTAGGTACTCGAAGAAATAAACACAGATCCCAGTGAGCTAAAATGATCCCAGTGAGGTTTTCAAGCTAGATCGAACTCAGAGAGCATTTTTATTTATTTATTCATTTAATTTTTGCTATCAAATTCTTACATTACAAGAAAATTATAAAACGATTAAAGAAACGAACGTATAAAAACAAGATTGTTAACTAAATCTCAAAAATGAAGTTTTACTTTCTTCCATGTAACCAAGGAAACTCTGTGCTTCTCTGATATTCTCTAAGAAACCCAGATCGTTAGATTACTAAGACTATCAAATGTCGTCACTTACCTCCCCAGGGGGGCCACGTTCACCTTTCTCACCCTTTTGACCTTCAGTTCCGGGGTCACCAGTTGCACCTTTGTTTCCCTATAAAGAAAAATAGACAAATCCGTGGGCTTTGAGTTCTTTATCATGAGAGTTGGGAGTTGTTTGTCACGAGAACCGTTGTTTTCTGATTCAAATAAATCAATAAGTCATGAGTTGTGACTAAACGAGGAGGTGGAAAAAATAATTAGGGTTAACATTAGGATTAAAGTTAACATAAGGGATAGGTTTATGGTTAGGGTTAAGGTTAAGGTTAGGGTTAGGGTTAAGGTTAGGGGTAACAATAGTGTTAGTTTTAGAGTCAGGGTAACCATTAGCATTAGGATTAGGGTTAACAATAAGATTAGGATTATGGCTTAGGCCGGGGCTTAGGTCAGGGTTGGGTTTAGGGCTTTAAAGTTGGGGTTCAGTTTAGGGTTGGGTTTTGGAACCACAACTTTTAACACATCTCTTGACTCAATTCCTCGTTAAGGTTAGAGTCGGGCTAGGGCCTAAACAGCGTTAAGGCACCGATCATACTTTTAAAAGTTCCCAATGTCCAAATGAAGTGTTAATATTTTTAATTTTCCTAAAATCACACAATTAGAAATATATAAGCTTGGGAAGTTGACTCATCGATTCATAAGACTAATGAAAATAACGGTCATTCAGGTTATGACAGCCTTAAACTAAAACCTATTAAATCTCTCAAAGAATTGAGACGTGAAAGATGTATATGGTTGCACTGATGTTATCTGAAATTGCGGAGTTTTACACTTTCACTTATATAACTTCTGCAATCCAGATAGTCTGAGTTCAGTGTTTGGTCAAGCTACCATGATACACTTACCGGAAATCCCACCCGTCCGTCCGAACCCTTCATCCCCTAGTAAAGAGATAAAATAATTATGTCACTATAATTTGAAGAGATACAACCATGTTTCAGTCTACTCTAGGATGCAAGGAAACTGATGAGTGAAAGAGAAATTGAGAAAGAAAAAGGCAAACCCGACTGCGCGAAAATATAACCCACGAAATTTAGACAGCACAATGATATTTTTTCAATGTTGTACCTACAGAATGGTTGTTTGAAATAAGAAAAGAGCAAAGTAAAGTTAAAGAAGTTATTTGATATGATAACGAGACGATACAATAAAAAGGTTCGCTGTAACTGGTCCGTGCTAAACGGGGTATTTGCTAAAACAAAATCTTGACGAGATGAAAACTTTGTTTGCACAAACAATTTCGTAAGGTTTGTTATTCTAATTACACAACGAAAAAAAAGACGAAAGAAATGTACCGCTTTAAAAATAATTGTTTTGGAATACACTTATTTTGCCACCCTGCTTTTGGATTTTGAGTAAATCACCCTGATGAAAAGCCAACTATGGCCTTGTCTTATCCGTGACCAAAGTTGTACCTGACGATCGAAATACTTGGGCTACATACGAAGAAGTTAAACTAGCTTCTGCTTCACTACCTTTGTCCAAGATTGTAGATATGTGTAGTGTATATATAGAGATAAATATAAACTAAACACTGACCTTCTCTCCTATCGCACCGGGAACTCCATCGGAACCGGCATCACCTTTTACCCCCTAATTATAGATGATAACGTTAATAAATACTTCAGATGTTCAATCATTGTCTCACTGCAGGCGGATTATAGTTCACATTTTGTCCCGTTGGCAAAATACAGCCGACAAGATTCATTTAAGAATTGTCCAGAAATCATGAAAGCATGGGACGGTTAGACTTATCAAAGACTTAACCCCGATGTGTTAAATACGAGTCTTTGAAAATGGACAAAATGCTGGCGGCAAAAGTTGCCTCAACCATAGATATCTCCACATATTGCGAATTTTTATTAAAAACATTAATTTCTCCAAAATTATTCATTATATCAAGCTGAAATGTTGAGCGATTACTTGTTGTACAAATGCTCTGCCGAATTTTACGGACTCGTTCTGTTGCTATGTTATATGAAATTCATCAAAATCCTAACCTATTGGATCCGTTTGAAAGCCATTGTATTTTTTAGTGTTACAATACTGCTGTTCGATTTTTCAAAACTAAGTAAGTTATTACAATCATAGGGTAGTGTATCAATCTTAAAATACTGAAATAACATTTTTTAAAGTACCTATTTGTAGCTTTCAAAGGACGAACCGATAATTTTAGTTAACAAAATATAACTAAGAGTTTAGCAACCTATCTTTCACCTTTCTCATTATTCAACACCACTAACCTTCACTAAGCTCACAGGGCCTGGTTTGCCGGGCAATCCTGGAAGACCGACAGCTCCCGACTCTCCTTTGACACCAAAACCTGGGGCTCCCTAAAAAGGTTTAATGAGTTGATCGGTCAACTTGGAATGGTATTGTTACGATTTCGCTTATCTTACGAGAATGACTGAAATATGAATGTACAGGGTAAATGAACAGACTCTGACTATCCGATATGGTGGCGACATGGATAAGGTCAAAATAACTGGCTAACTTGAAAACACCACATATGAACTCCATAGTCACAAACTGCACTGATATGTTAACTGCCATTAACTGGTTTTCTTATAACTGGTAAACTAGTTTATCAAAAACGATGGTTATTCTGCGTCGACGGGTACAAGGTAAATATGTGGTTTGAAAAATAAATGTTGATATAGGATTCCGACGAACGCAAAAACCTATCTATCTATCTATCTATCTATCTATCTATCT
>JANRMR010193451.1:0-10469 GCA_025434825.1 Bergia sp. 'catenularis'
TTTGTCACGTGACAGTTCGCTGTCACGTGACCAACTTCACTGATGAAGACCGATGGTTTCGGTCGAAACGTCTTTTAGAAAAGGTGATTCAAAATTCCAGAAATCGATTTATAAATTCCTACTACATGTAAGTGCTCAAAACGTTTGCTCTAAGTTATTTTATGACTGATAATTTGTCTTAATCCTCAGGTTTGTAGTGTTGATGGTAGCATCATTCGAGTGTAAATACGGTCTTGGTGAAGAAATTCCAGTAAGTGATAGATCGAGAGACTCCAGACACCTTGTTCTCTGTTGTTGTTCAAGCTCAGTGTTACAGTACGACTACGCAATTTAACCAAACTGCCAACTCTTATGGATACATTCGCAAATCTTTTTATTTAGAACAACAAAAAAATCTCCCGGTTTTTCATTAGCATGTTTTTAAAACCTTAATGCTGAGGGCGTCCTTTTTTCAGAAACACTGTAAGCAGCCGCGGATAATCATCAACATCTTCATAAGTGTGTGAATACATGATGTGCCTAATTTCTATTCAAAATTAACAACTGTTATGAATATATGGCTGAAATGACGATCAGCAGCTGCTCAGCAGTCATTGGCTGGTTCGGATTTAAGTAGCACAGGGAAAAAACGTTTTGCTTCTTAAAAAGGTAGCATTCAGCAGCTACTCGAGATTGGTAAAAATTACTTATCCAGTAGTGGTTATATAGTGAAAAAAGTAAATCTATTACTGGAATACGTTATTTTGTGTAAAGCACTTCTTTAGGTGTTATCGTTGCGTCACGTCCCATGATACATTTCGGCCAGTGATCATAACACCTGGAGAAGCCCAGCGTTGTTGGGGGAAATGTTGTGTGATTTACACAAAATAACATTCCAGTAATAGATTTACTTTTTTTACTATAATTACTCGAGATGTTCACAATCTTAGTAGTTACATTGTGACAGTTATTCGATGAACTGGAGGAGACAGTATTTCCATTTTTATTGTAAAGGTTTAGGTTGTAGTTGTTCTTATGAGAAACGTCTTTTCAAACATATTATAAAAGAAATTCCGTGAGAGATTGCATACACTTGTAAACTTTATTGACTTAATGGTTTGTTCTTGGATACAGTAATTACATCGTTAGATCTGGTTATATATGCTCAGGCAAAAACAACACTGTTTTAGATACTAAAGATCATGAACTCAGCGTGACAATATCTAGTCATAAGTGTTAGCTAATTTACTCTGTTCTAGTTTTATTTGATTAACTGGATAAGGCCACGCCTTTTTACGCATTTTTAAACGTGGAGAAACTATCTCACGTATATTCTGAATTCTAGCATTCGATGGAAGCTCTATTTTAAAATTACTAGCTCATAGTTCGTGACTCAGGATATTACACACGAGACATATACATTTCTCGCTTTTATTTATCTTTATTATTTAGTTACGATGAAACAGATTTTGTTCAATCACTGGAATTCGGACGGCAGGTACAAGTAGTCGAGGAGAATACGCCGCCAAGCAAACTCTACGGCTGTCAATCGTTTATCTGACACTAGAAACGAAAACAGTCATGAGAGATTGCACAAGAAAACAAGCTAATTATATAAATTTAAATATTTCTTCAATACGTCGAAAACCAAAACTCTTTTAACCAAAAGCAACATTATTTACAGTAGTATCTTTTTGTTTGAAGAGAGTATTTTGGACCTTTTGAGTGCCCTATTCATATCCTGTTACCTTAAGTTTTGACATTAGTATTCGTCATGCAATACTCAAGTTTAAGATTAACGAAAACGCTCTTTGTTACAGTAGGTTTTTTAAAGTTGTTTGTCTAGCTTACTATATGAATATCATAATACCCGTTCTAGCATAGGTAGCCACCGTTTTAAAACTCCAAGGGATATTTTTTTTGTTTGCAGTTGGGAGCCTACCTGGCGTTCTACTCACAGTTACCCACACTACTTTGCCAGCTGTTTCTTGTTATTCGATTTTTTGTGCTTTTGATGTGGAGCCTGCGTAGGATCTTGAAACCGCACAACGAGGTGGAACAGGTAATATGGTAGACCGGCTAACAGTTATTCTCTGAAGTTGATGAGGTGAACTCTAAATGTCACTATTCACCGAGATGGAAGAGAATGATTGTTTTAGTATAAAAATATACTAACGAGGTCATCTAGCAAATGGACGTCAAGAGAAACTATACTCCATAGTTTCTAATGTCTCGTTTTTTATCGTATACTATTTTCTTTTAACCAGCTCCGACTTGTGATTTCATGTGGAGGTCAGCACAACATCAAACTACGTTAAATGCCTTTTTTTGACACTATACACAAAAGTAAATTAGAAGATTAAACGAGACTTACCTGTAAGTTGAAGTTTGATCGAAATTCTATCGAGTTGTCAAACTGCGTCAAGGGATAACATGAGATTGCTAGCGCATGCGCAGTGGTTAGTGTTCAAAGCCGAATGTTAATGTTTCACAGAGAAAGTATATATATGGGTGGGCCAAGAAGATATATGACCTTAGGTAGTAGGATGGGCATGTGATCCCTTGACGCAGTTTGATGACTCGATAGAATTCCAATCAAACTTCAAGTTACAGGTAATTCGTTTAATTTTCTAATTCTGTCTCGTCATCACTGAACAGGGATCCTCGTCATCACTGAACAGGGATCCCATGAGATCTCAAAGATAGACAATAACACGAGGATGCAAAAATAAACAATATATTGTATATAACACAATGTATGCAAACAGTACAAACTGTCATAGGTGAATAGTGGAGTTACTATAACACTAAAGCTCTCTTCTAAACTATCTTGGAGCCCAAAACTGAAGTGTTATCGTTGCCTTACTGGTCAATAAGTGTTATTCTACAAACTGATTTCCCTTGTAATACTGTGTTCATCAAAGTCACGTATTATGTAATACGGTTGGTGTGAAAACTGAGGGCTGAACAGGCTTGTTGTAGAACTTGGCAAAGCATCTGGATGATGATGAACCTGCTCTTTGTAAAATTTCCTGAATAGGAATAAAGGCTGGCTTTACTTTTGAAGTGACAGCTGACCTTGTGCTATGAGGTTTGAACTATGTAACGTGACTCCCCGCATGCACTCATCATGACCGTTCGAATCCACCTTGACAAAGTTTTGCGGGCAATCCCTTAATAGGGCTTGATTAAGCTAGTAAAAAACTGGGTCTCAACTCCCCTCAGTGGTGCCGTTCGCCTAAGGTACTCCTTCATACATGCGTAAACACAAAGTGACTTGTCCGCTGGGGAGGCCTCCATGAACACATTGGGTGCCTTGTAACCTGGCCTGCTCTGCCTGCAGTGTTCTGGGAGTGCAAATTCGATAGACGTAGTCGATTCCTTTATGTACTTAATATTCAGCATATGCAGGGTCTGTCCCCGCTTGAAGAAACTAATGCTACCAACATGACTGCCCTTAATGTTAATAATTTTAGGTCCAGCTCTGTTAGGGGCATCGGAGAGGAAAGATAATTCAAGATTGGTTAAATGTCCCATGTTGTATGGTAACGCGGTGTAGGTGCTGTTTGTTTGTAAATCCCTCTCATGAATCTTGACACAATGGGGTGACTCCCAATGGAGGTATCTGCTGAGTTATAACGACTGCCGAGATAGCGCTTCTCGCTGTATTCAAGGCGGTATAAGATAAGCCTTTCTCATAAAGTACAACCAGGAAATTCAGTACCGCTGTTACCGGCAGATTGTATGGCTCAACTTGTTGTTTATAGCAAAAGTCGATCCACTGTCTTAGGTACGGCTCATACTGATTCCGTGTACCTTGGACCAGGAAAGTATGATAATGTCGGCAGCTTTGCTTGAAATACTGATTTTAAACAGGTTTTCCCGGATACTTTGCCAGCCATTACTCTCAGCTACCTTCGTAGAGGGTGTAGAGTCCTACTGTGATCTGCATTAATAGGTTGCTGGACCGAGGGAGAAAAAGGGGAAAGTCCACTAGTTGATGCAGAAGGGTGATGAGCCACAGCTAGGTTTGTCATACCGGTATATTAGGATCACTCCTGTGGCTTGGTCGAGATCGATTTTCTGAAGGCAAGCTGCAATCATGCTGAAAGGAGGAAAGGAGTAAAAATAATACTTTCCCCAATCCACAGTCATAGCAATTACATATTTGGCGCCTGAGCCAGGCTTCCACGAGACATACTCACTAACTTTGAAATTTAGCCTGGATTGGGAAGGACCCCTGTAAATCGTTAATATCCCTTGTGTCCAGGAACCATTCTGTGAAGCTGTCCATTTTTCGGTATTCCTTATCTGCATCAGCATTAGCTGAGCCAGGGATGTGACAGGCACTAAGCTGAATATTCCTGCCTGTGCACCACTTCCAGATTTGCACAACCATTTCATTGCAAAGAGCTGATTTAATACCCCCCATAGCATTAACATAAACTAATGCAATAGCATTGTGTGATTTGATTCTGGTATGTATATCTCTGCTCTCACTACAAAGTGACTGGAGCCCTAATAGGATAGTTTTCATCTCAAGAAAATTGATATGATTTAACTGTTCGGCAAGGTCCCAAGGGCCCCCAGTTTTGGTTCTTTCGCATACTACACCCCAACCAGTACGAGAGGCATCAGTAGTAAGAACTACATCAGGGTTATCCTGTATGATACGTTTGCTGGCTGAGATTATATTAAGTATCCACCAATTAAGCTCTGCCTCAGACACATAAGAAAGTTGCATAGTGGCATCAAAATCACCCCTATTCTCCTTGAGAGCTAGAATTTTGTCTTTCTCAAGGTGGCGGTAATGTAATTCCGCAAACTGCACGGCAGGGAGGTTGGATACAATCAAACCTTTGACCTGAGCGACGTCTCTAATTGTTGTCACATATCTCAAATGTAAAGATTATGACCAGTCTCTTTAACCTTCTTAGCTTTAGCAGGTGGGAGGCATATGGTCATAGATAGGCTGTTCAGTAAGAAACCCACAAATTCAATTTCTTGTGATGGGACAAGAACTGACTTAGTGAACTGACTCAGTGAACCCCACTTCTGAAACAGTTGTTCTGTTTTAAAAGTCGTCCTAGCACAAGAATGGTAGTCATAGCCCATGAGGAATGAGTCATCAATGTGACCCATGCAGAAAAACGCTTGTGACTTCAGATGAGCATAAACAGGTTTGCATATCTTGGTGAAAACCCTAGGGCACACGCAGGTCCATTGGGAAGGCAAGTAAATTGGAAACACTTCCCTTTCCACTCAAACGTGAGAAATTTCCTATCCTCTTCCGCAGTTGGAACTGAATAGTAAGCGTCTTGAGATCCACAGATGTCATAAAACATCCAGACATGAGTTTGAGAACTGCTTATAGTGCGTCCATTTTGAAATGGTCGTAAGCCACAGATTTGTACAAAGGTTCAGATTCAAAATGAGGCTGTGGCTACCATCCTTTTTGGGTCTGGTGAAAATGGTGGAGACGAAATCTGCTACTTTGCGGGTAGGATCAATAACTCCTTTCATGAGAAATTTAGAAAGTTCCTCATCAATTACTTCTGCCCTTTAGCAGAGAAAATAATTTGTTGAGGTATTTGGCTCTGCACAGATGTATAACAACTCTCAAACTCAATATGATAATGTTTTAGTGCATCCAATACAACAGGGTTATATGTCAATGACTCCCAAGCTGCTAGATGGTGTCTCAAACTACCTGCTGTAAATGCAAGCACCTGCTGAGACAAGATATGCGCATCAACAGCCAAAGGAGTTTTTGATCCTACCTGATCAGTCACTAGCTTTTCTGGGAGGAGGCCTGTCCCTGCTGTTTATTTTTGGTACCGTTCTGTGCTCGTCTGTGGGATAAAAGATGCTGGTCGGCAGATTTGTTTCCTCCATAGGGCCCATATCTCTGCTCATATGTCTTGTAGTTAGACTGCCGGTTGAACCTTAGCCTTGGCGCCTTACGGACCTGCCCTGAGGAGAAGCATGCGCCAGAAGGCTTCTGCATTTGCAAGCCGGCTTCCTCCACTTCTCACATATCTTTTAAGTGTTTGGATAGGTCATCTCGAAAGAGCTTTGTGGAGGGCTTGATTTCCTCCTTTGCACAACCGTGAATAGGGAGGATTCAATTCCAGTCGGATGAGGTCTCGTCGCCTCATATTTAGCCGGTAGTTCGTGCTGCTCAATAGAGCCACGCTATCCATGACATTTCCGAGGATTTCTCTCGTGTCGGGGGGATTTCCCGCCTTTAAACTATCAATTAATTTTCCACTCAAATTGCATTGAGCCGACAAGACCTGCACCAAGAGCTTCCGAGGTCTTCCGAGCGGGAATTTCAACATCTAAAAACAAGCAAAAGCGGCATCCTAAACCAACACAGATTTCTCCGATAATGACACCGTTATAAAGTAGAGACATGGGGCTACGCAGCCCACTTGTTGACAGCCCTCTAGCGGCTTGCAGAACGCAATCCGAATGAGTTTAATTACAGCTTGCACTGAAAATACTGCATTTTCCATACTAAAGCAGATTAGAAACCCTCTTCTGAAAATCGCAAAAAGCGGCATTGCTGGAGTCTCGTAAGGCCTTTGTAAATTATTGTAAATGAAAGTAGACATGTGGAGCTACATATACAGTGTGTTGCCAGGTATGTAGCTAGGGATTATGACCAAAATTTTTGTATGCAAAAGCGCGAATTTGCGAATTTACCGCCATTTTCCCTTAAATTGAGAGCGCTCAGGTCGACAAAATCCTATGCAAACATATTCAAATTTAATGCAAACCTTGTTAATGACGTCAGATGTTCAGCCATTCTGTCCTATGTTGCACCCACTGGAAAGCTAAGTCGGTAGTCCGGCTCCTTCTCCGTAGCAAATCTCACACTTCATTCGCCGTTGTGACGGTGAGCAGGGTGCAGTTTTCTGGCGGGGGATATTTGCCGCCTTTCTCTTTAGCAGTTTTGGCAGAGATTGCACTCGTCAGCATAGTGCTGAGAAGCTCGTCAATACCAGCATCAAGCGCTGGAGATTGTTTTCTAACAACTGCAGGTAAGCCTGGGTCAGGCTCTCAATTAACTCATTGCTTTTATTCTGGGCCTCCGGGTCGAAGTGTAAAACAGAGTTTCATCTGGATTTGTCAAGCTTGAGCCATTGCTCGGGTCGAGCGTGCACTGATTTATGGCTTTGTTGAAATCGCTGGAGTTCACGAAGGCATTCGCAACACCGTCCGAAAATTCCTCGTCTTCGGAACTTCCACCTTGGAGTAGTAGGTCTTCTTTCAGCTCAGCCAGGGCGGCTTCCTGATTCTCGGAAACTTGAGCGAGGCTCATTAAAGTACCGGAGAGATTCTGCAGAACATCCTTCAAGCTGTTGTCATTCCCTGTCCCGGCCATATGGTCACACGAATTTACAGATTTTTGTTGAACTTCCACAATATCCTCTGATAAAGGCATCACCAAAGAACAAAAGGAGCTCTTAGAAGAGCTTCTCGCAATCTGAAAAAGCAAAACTGTTTAAAGTGTACAGACAATTAGCGAGTTTTTATAACACGAAAACAAATCGGCTTCAACTGATTTCGCGCGCTGCGAAGCACTGACCAGTGCACATGTGCTAGCAATCTCATGGGATCCCTGTGCAGTGCTGACGAGATAGAATTGAAGTTTACCAACACTACAGTCAGGTGGCTTTTTGCTGCAGATCAAAGAAAGGAAAGGAGCAAACAGCGGAAACGGCACTCGGGTTTTCTTGGAATAAAACCCGACTGGAACTGAAAAACTTTTTTACTTCTGTTAACTGCAACGACAGTCATATGTCTTCTTGCAATGATGCGCACGAATTGCGTTAATTTCGAAGTGAAACCACCATATATATCAATATGTGCCAACGTATTTGATTGGCTTCTACTGCTCAACCATCAATCTTGTTCTCACATGTTTGCTTATATGACGTACCAGTTGCAACACAGTGGACGGCGAACCGTGGAAAATTCGACTGGTTCCGAAGGTCAGTTACTATCATGAACTGACAAGATACTCGAAAGCAAGATGAAAGATAGAAGTACATGTAATTCATTTTGTTTTAAGAAGTTTTAATTTACACAAAAAACTGAAATCAATATTGCAAATTTTCGATTTTATTAATTTATACACATGTAGAAAGAGTGCAATAAAGTGTTACATTAAATTGTAACTTACACTTTGATTAAAATTTTGACCTTGTGCTTGCTATAGTGCCGTACACCGTTTATGTTTATTTTTATAGATACCTTTACCAAAGCTGTATTTGGCAACCGTGGCGAACTTTAACCATGTGAGAGTGCTATTTTATCCGATGGCAGCAAGGTGAGTTCAGTTAGTGTTTATAAGAATGATTGTTTTGTGTGTGAAATCGCCAATTTGAAAATAATTGTACGTGTAAATTGTTAGGACTTTTTGTAATGAAGTCCGATCACCGTTCACCAACATAATTAATTTCTAATGTTTCAACAACAACATCGGCGCGCTGTAAATAGTGCGGAGAGCATAAGCACAAGACGAAGAATCTGTACTACTGGGTCGAAGTATTTGTTTCAAATCTTAAAAAAATTGTAAAAGCAGCGTAGCTGGTTTTTTTGTATCGAGCACCACTGCATAAGGGGCTCTTTCACGGCTGAATCTATGGATTTTCTTTTTTTCATAAGTTACATTTTTACTTTGTTTATCCAAAGAATTTTACGAGAAAACATGATAATATTAAAAAGACACCGGCTATTCACTTCTGCAAAGGTTTTTTGTATTTTAAAGCAATGAAATACTTTGTGTTCCGGCCTAGAACATAAAGATTTATAACTACATTCTTCTCAATCACCGCTTAAAACAAACCATCCGTTGCATTTACCTCTTCAAAAACTTAGATAAATAACTCAACAGTGCCTCTTGATATAGATCTTAAAAAACACTTTTTTGTTATTACATCCCTGATAGTGCACAAAGCTGTAAAAAAGCCCATTTCAATTTGAGGTAGATAGAAAAAATTGGAAAAGCATCATTCATCTTGATGTCAGTGTTTTATTCTTGAGTGATTGCGTAAATCGAGATTTAATTAAATTGGCTACCAAGTCAATATGGCATAAATTGACTCGCTTTCCACCAGTGACCAACAGTATAGTTTTCTGTATAGTTTTAATTCGTCGCGTGTGATTGGTTTATTTTGAATAGAATTGTTTCTGGGTTAATACCATGGGAGACAAATTACTCCTCAATTTTGACGCAAAATTTTGGCGGTAATTTATAATTTCACATGTGAAATTACAAAGTTGCCATAGCAACGCTTGGCTAAATCTCAAATCCAAGATGGCGCAGAGTTAAATATGTCTGCCATTATTTTTCTAAGGTCTCACAAGTTGAAACTTGTTTGTTTTTGCTTGACTTTCATATCGGCTAGTTTCTGCTGGCCATATAGCAAAGTTTTAGCAACCACATATACTTCAAAACGTCTTATCGTGAACGAAATCAAATACATCAACATGGCGTCGAGCGGATTTATGCAGCATTGCATTTTAAGTTCATTCATGACAAACTATACTGAGCCAAATAAAGGAATGTTTGACAGTTAAATCAACTTTAAACGTTTGAAAAACAGCAATGGGGTTTCTTAAGGGCTTTTTGTAGAAAAATTCAGAAAACTGTGAACTTTCTGAGCCAAAATGTCTGCTTTAAACTTTTCAATACTTAAAGTTTTTGTTACAATAAACAAGTCAGAAAATTGGTGATTGAGAGTGTAATTTGACACCCATGATATTAAGATGTAATCAAATGTTAACTCGTGAAATTAGGAAATAATTTCACTTGTGTGTTGTCAAAATGTTAGTAATTTCCCTCACCTAAAGGCTCGGGAAAGTATCAGAATTTTGACAACACGCGCGTAAAATTATTTCCCAATTTCACGCGTCACAATTCGATTCCACATACGAATCAGATTATATTTTTTGTAGAATTAAAAGTAATTGCACTGTACTTAGCTAATCAGAATCAAGTCATTTGTTCATGTATATGGTTAAAGCTGAAATTTAACCTCTCAAAACCATAAATGCAGCTCGCAGTTGTCGAAAAGAATTATCAACTGGCACAACTTTCTAGATACACCTTTCTGTTCCTTACTTCCTTTACATACCTGAGTAGAGATGGTCGCTTGATTGTGTGCCATTTTGTGGCTGAGCTCTTAATTTAATGATATTTATAATAATAATAATAGTAATAATAATATTTATTTACAGTGTACAGTAAAACCCGCATATAAGAACCTAGATTTTTCCAAGTTATCCTAAACAGGTTCTTATGTAAATGGTGCTTACCAGGAAATTAGGCTAAACAGGCTCTTAAATAGGTTCTTATTTTCTTAAGAAAGGTGTGGTATATCATATATATAAATTATGCATAAATTATCTCCAAAATGACAGTATACGCACTTATACAAACCCTATATGCACTTTGAAGCTACACTGAATGTAACTTA
>JANRMR010193473.1:0-10468 GCA_025434825.1 Bergia sp. 'catenularis'
AGTATCGTTCTACTGTTAGATATAATGACGTCAGAACCGAAGAGAATTGCGTCACACCAAAGATAAAGGTTAAGTATGGACACATGAGATAGAGGGAGGTAAAGTCTGGATTCTTAGCATGGTAAGTGTAGGCTGCAACTTCTTCGTCACTGTCGAAATATATATTAAAAATAGCTGTAAGAACACACCATACACACATGAAGAGGTCACATACGGCCATAATTAAGACAAGGAACAATGTTGGGGATTTACGGAGGTCCTTAGAAGTGGATACCAAATAGATAACAACTGAGTTCAAAAGAAGACCGACACTAGCGAGTGGGTACAGACAGTCGAAAAGAAGTTGAACAAGTCTGTAGAAGAGTGCTACAGGGTGCAAAGGGGGATGGGTGGTACAGTCCCGCGGGTCACACAAACACTGTAAGGTGAACCCGGGTGTGAGATACCAGGAAGGGGATTCATACCAAGTGAACAAGGGTGAAACATGTTCAAGCCCGCAGATTTCTATACTGCTCTCTTCAACTGTTCTACCTTTACTGTAAAACCTTGTTGTTTTTGAACAGTTCTCACGACACACATTTAGCTTAATGGTTGAGTTTTTAGTCTTAGTTATATTGCACTGTTCGCATGAACTCGCCCATCTGACATCTCTAACAAGTTCTATGTTGGGAAGAGACAGAAAATAACGCCAGTGCGAGGTATATGCAAGGTCTGACTGTTTAACAGACAGTGTCTTCAACTTTGGTGGTCCTTTCTTGAGGGGCCACCAGTTCCACTTGCTGTATGACACATCACTGAAACAACAAGTACAAACTGCGTTACCTAACTTTGAATGGGAACATGAATCGAGTAAGATCGACTGGGGGAGACTAGAGTGTCTTTTTCCCAAGCTTAAATAGATGTAAGCAATGCTTCCTCCCGCACCCCATCTTTCCCACGAACTATAAAATGCTAGTCTAAGTATATTAAATCAAAAGAAGAATTATCAATTTCTTTCTGTTCCAGGTTTTTCCTACAATAAAGAATGTGCGTATACGTAAGAGATGATGGAAAAGTAGGGAGGGGAGTGAAGGGCAGGAAAACAAACAAACATTCAAACCTGCTATACCTGGAGTTGAAAGGACGTGAAAAAACTGAGACAGAATTGGTATTTTTGAAAACAGTTGCGATATTCTGCTTTCTTGTTTCAAACAACTATTTACAATGCAACAAGAAAAGCTAGAAATGTTTACAATATACCTTTCGAGTATGATTTATTGACAAATCGAACCCATATTTTAATGTATTATCTCTTTTGTTCTCAGTTGGTGTGATTTTGCAGTTGTTGCTTATATTAAAAACAAAAATCTTAACCCCCAGTCACTACTGTCACCGTTTTCGGGGAAAACTTGAGTGTTTTTTTTTTTACCGATAAACAGCATAACAACAGGAGCAAAAGATACTGAACAAATTAAACCTTGCAATATAGGTAGATTAATGATATTATACCTTTACCTGAGAAATTTCTGCAATCTGATTGGTCGAGAGCAGTGGTATTTCCGCGTAATTTTGAAATACCTACATGTGAAAATTACAAACCCATTCAAATGCCCGAGATGCTGTTGTAGAAATTTCTCAGGTATAAACAAATAATAGCATGATTTGTACGTGATATTTGGCATAAATATCACTTGTGATATTTCAAAGTTGTTCTAAATTTCACTCGCCTAACGGCTCGTGAAATTACGTAGAACAACTTTGAAATATCACTCGTGGTATTTATGCCAAATACCACTACAAATCATACTATTACCTATACATATTCCGAACAATAAATCCCAGCTATATGGCCAGCGTGTACAAGGCTGACAGAGGCAGTCCACGGGTGGTGGGAAACGTTGGTTTCGAGTATCAATGAGATTTTTTTAAATTTAAAAATGACGCAAAATAACTCAGACCTTTGTTGATGTGTGTTGATTTATGCTCACAAGGACCTATTTTCCATATAAACCTTATCTTCAAGCCGCAATCGGACGTTCTGCGTTTGTTTTGAAGTGAGTTCGAGTCTCCATTTTCTTTTCATATTCAAATTTGTAAACCTAGTCCCAGGCCGTGTAAAAGAAGTCCATTCCCCCAACGTGCTGCGCGGCCTATCTTAATGTTTACATCAAATCAAAAATTTAACGGAAGAAGAAAAAATAACAGGGTAGGAAACAAATGGGAGTTGTCCCGGCCAATCAGAAATGCTTATTTACAACACGTGACACTTTCCAGAGGATCAACCGCGTGCACGGGTGAAACGTCACCGTCGCAAAACTGAAGCCAGGCAGGTTTCCATATTTGGGGGAAAACGGCAGGAAAAGCCAGCCAGGTTTCCTTATATGGAATAGTGCCCTGCACACGCGTGATTTAGTGATCGCCACAAATCTCCTACCCTGTTATTTTTTTTCTTCTTCTGTTTAATAAATTTTTGATATGATGTAATCATCAAATAGGCCGCGCAATGGACAAGGTTTACAATTTGAATATGAAGAGAAAATGGCGACTCGAGAGTGCGGGAAAATTCACTTCAAAATAAACACAGAACATCCGATCGCGGTTTCCAGATAAGGTTTATATGGGAAATGGGACCTCGTGAGCAGAAATCAACACGTACCAACAAAGGTTTGAGTTATTTTGTGTCATTTACACATCTCATTGATACTCGCAAACCAACGTTTCCCACCGTCAGTGGGCAGTCCGGGCTAATTTATTTTTCACGCCCTTTCAAGGTGGCGGACACTAACTTAGAGCCGTGACGTTACTCAAATCGACACTCATACTTAAAACATTTTTAAGAAATCTGAACAAAGAAATACGAGTGCGATGAGTCTGGAGACTACACTGGCACGATTCCAACCACTCAGTTTGCTACTAACTGCCGACTGAAAGTTATATTTTTAGTTTTAATCTGTCTCTTTTAACCAAAAAGTAACCCAAACTCCACTCTTAACCCTAATTTTCCATAGACAACCTTAAATAACCATGAATAACCCTGACACATGAATATAGGAATAGTTAATGAGCCCATCTTTAAGTGCGCGTAAAAATAACAATTGCCCGGTCCGGTTGGTCCAGCCATTACCAGATCAAACTTCGAAAACAAACACACTTTTGAAAAAGAAGGCAGAGAGCATTTATTTTAAAAATAAGAAAAGAGTTTTTCCAGTCATTGAACGAGCTTAGTTATGCAAAACTGAAAAGAAAAAAAAACTACACTGTACCGGGAAAAAAAACACTTTTGGTTTAAAATTGCTGTGAATCGAGCCTTAAACTTTCTAAAATTTCTTCCTTAACACCCCCTTCCCTTCACTTCCCTAGGCGCTGGCGTTAAGCCATCGTCACAAGTCTCATACCTGGTTGGACCAACTTTTACGTGCTCCCGCCGGCCCCGTAATACACTGACACGGGATATAATATTTTCACTTACAGTGTGTGAAGCTGTTTCAGCTCACTAAGCGCGTCATCTTTCATATCTTTTAAACTGTTGTTTGCTAGGATTCTGTTGATAAAGTCACAAAACAATCAGCTCATTCACATTCTATACAGTTTCTACTCAGCACTATAATAAACACAACTTAAGCAAATATGAGATTTTATGAAACACAAAATCACCGAAAGAAAATACAAGATACAAATTTAAGTACAAGTAACATGAAAGCAATTTGATCCGCTCTTGATGCGATTCAAAGTCTTCTCATGAAATTGTTTATACTTGTCTCATTAGCTTGTAGATCAAAACAAACTTCTTAATATTCCATGAAATGTATTTATATAATGCGTAAATTCGTCCTCTTTCGGTTAAAAATTATATGATGCGCAAATCAAAATCATTGCGAGATATCTCAGAGGAACTACAACACATTACATTACGACTCGATTAACTGCAGCAGGATTACAAAACTAAAATGCTCTCAAATATTGACTCCTGCTTGAATTGCTCGTAAAATTTTGAAGGATGCTCGCTTGCTCGAAATCGCCAGTTTTCATAATTTAGTTTCAAATTCTCGTGCTTTCGAAAAAATAACAATGTGCTCGCAAAGACTATTCGATACTCCTATTTTAAACACGAAGCAATTTACCTTTAAACAAAAACTTTTAAGTTTTACTTAAAAGCGGTTTTCGGCCATATTTTTATTTAAAGAGCAAGACAGAAACCGCCTACCACAACCCCCGGGCCTCTCATTATAAATTCTTTATTATATAGTGCACGGAAGAAAATTTGGCAAAACAGTTTAATGTTTTAAGGTTCCCTACCTAAAATTCGGTTATCATGGCAACTGGATTGGAAATACACTTTAAAATTTACCCACACTACAAGACTCCCCGGTAAATTTTGGGAAAAGTCAAGGAGATTCAGCGTCTAACTCACAACTGTGTAGGAGGTATTGCAAAAAACCACGAGGGGAAACCGATCCGGCTAACTGTATCGCCTTTTTAGTCCATGAGCCACGCCAGATTTTCGTGCCAAATCGAGGGACAAAAAGTTAATGCTTTCATGTGATAGCCCTTCCCTAGAAATTTTCAAAAATTAACGATAACCGTGTCGAGTAAGAAGCTTTCTGGTAAGTTTAAGGGTAAGAAATTTCACTTCAACATGAAAACGAGACTCTAAATCAGAAAAATTTGTAAACTCTTTTAAATACAATTTTCCAAGAAAAATGTGAAGTTAAATGACCAAATGGACAGCTTGTCTCCATTTACCATCAAAAAATTATTTTTCAAGAAAATATTTTAATAATAGTCAAGAAAATGAGAACAGCTTGGTCACGTTTTGCATTGTGGGTAAGATTCATTTTGGCGGCCAGCTTGACAGGTGAGTAGAGTTTTGTCTCGTAGTTTATTGGCATTTTTTATTGTTAGACACACAATTGTGCATAAATTTGGGAAAAGAAAACAATAAATAGCAAATTAATGCTTTTAAGACAAACATTATGCCAACTTAGAGTTATTAGAGACAAATTTTCGAAGGATTTTTACGGGCCTTCTAGAAACACCAGTTCGATGATTCGACTGTTTTCACCACAAGGCGTTTGTAAAAGGCACTTTCTGTTCCATATCTTGAAAACCGTGTCCTAAAGACAAACAATCGTGGAAAACCTTGGTGAGAGCAGCAGAGGTTCGCAATCATCTAGCAGTCCTAGAAGCTGCCAACTGTTTAGGTGAAGGGGAGATCTCGGCCATTTATTACCATTGAAAATGTTACAGTGTTTTTACAATGAAAAATCTTTTAGATAAGTTGTCGCGGCAGATAGCGATTATGATGAATAAAGCCAGAATAGTAGGAGCTATCCATTCGAGGATCTCCAAGCACTAGCACAACGTGCGAAGCTTTTGTATTTTCTGTGAAAAGACAAGCAAATATATCAAGGGAACAAGAAATAGTGAGCCTTTGGTGTAATGCCAAGATATGCGTGCTGATAGCTCTATCAGAAAAATAGCTACCGAAAAGAATGACAGCAAGATTTTTGCTATCTTGTCACGGTTGTTAGTTGCGGCAGAGCCTTGTTACCACAGGCCATGGTACAAGAGTTACACTAGACAAGATTTCAGCTGCGCTGCGAGTTCTAATTGCAGTAGTGAATCCCCTGGTGAAAAACACGCCCATCTAGAGTCTGATGCTTTTTGACTACATCCAATCAGATATGATAGAAAATGAGTAAGTCGTTAGGTAGTTGGAGATGAGGAAGTTTCTGATAGTGTATCTAACTTCTCTGGGCGTTAAGAAGTGTAAAGAATCCACGAAGAAGCAGATCAAAAGAAATCTCGAAGCAGAGTTCGGTGGAGTACTTAATTTTGAAAATTTGCCAGACATTACGTCAAATGTTTTCTTGATTCCCGCTTATTTGACCCCACTGAAGATAACCAGATATATAATCACGATTCTGATAGAAGGAGAGGACAACAAGGGTTTTTCGGCAAATGTTTGGAAGCAAAGATTCGTCAGTGGAAGCGTGTCATCCAAGGGCCCAGTGATTGATGACGTTGTATACACAAGATCTATTGTTTGGAGTGAGCAGGGACCAAATTAAGCCATCTAAGCAAGTTCTCCTTCCGTATGCAGTGAAGACTCTCACAAACAACGTTGAGCCCGTGACTATACTTAGCCGTTATGGTCATGGCATTTCCTATTCTCAGCTTGAGAAGATCAACACTGCTCTTTTTTGCAGAAAATGG
The DNA here is from genome assembly GCA_025434825.1 of Bergia sp. 'catenularis'. Classification (NCBI taxonomy): domain Eukaryota; kingdom Metazoa; phylum Cnidaria; class Anthozoa; order Zoantharia; family Parazoanthidae; genus Bergia; species Bergia sp. 'catenularis'. The sequence continues at coordinate 6,196 of JANRMR010193473.1, forward strand.
CAGCAACCACTGAAATTCCATTGCCAGACAATATACAACCCTATGTAAGTACCACGTTAGCATGGGATAACATTGACAGGTTTGAAGAGACACTCTCGGGTGCGGGCACATCACACTGCGTAAATGGAATAGCAGTACAAGCAAGACATTTTTGGCCCTTAACTCCCTACAGAGCAATCAGCAGCGATAACTAAAAGTAAGAAAAGAAGCATCGAGCCACTAGATGCTACAAATCTCCCCATCTGCAATACTGGAGAGCGTCAAGGCCCTAAGTCAAGGTAATCTGCGAGGAAATCTTAGAAAATGCGCAAAGGAAAAACTTGCTGTGAATTTTGATACGACACCATGCAGAAGCGAAGCAAAACACTAGCGGATGGACTGAGTTTAACATTTAGTGCGCAATCAAGCTGAAGTTTGTCAAGGCAACATAGGATATCTCCCAACAATTGATGCACCCGCAACAAACATGTCAACAGTCACGAGCTTTTGCTCTGTTCCATGAAAATCAAAGAATCACTTCATCTGAAGAGCACAGTAGTGGTCTTTGATCAGGCCTTATATGCCAAGGCAGCAGAAATTGCTTTGAAACATGGTGATCAATTCAAGGACATTGTTCTTCGAATGGGCACGTTCCGTACCGTCTGCACTCTTCTGTCCCATAATCGTGAAGAGATTCCAAGACGCAGGTTTAAGAGACATTTCCATTGAATCTGGAGTGATCGCCCAAAGATCTGTGACTGGAGTACTTTAAGGACGCAAATATAAGCGTGCCATTAGCTTTCATTAATTGATGTATGAAGCCCATTCAAAGGATTCAAAACGTAGATAGAGAATTTTCCCGGGAAGAGTGTGTTTTTTCTAGATTTCTTCAACAGTTTGAAGCCTCTGTACAATGATGTGTGCCAGACCGAACAACAGAAGGTCTTAAGAAGTCAAAGTTTCTCGGAGTTTACCCCACTTTAGCTTTATGACAAATACCTTGAGCATCTCCGAAAGGGTAATTGGAAACTATTTAACTTTTGGATGTCATATATCGACATGGTGGAGATTATGCTAAATTTAATGAGAGCATCCAGGGAAGCACTCTGGGAGTTGCATCTGTCGGCTTTTGCACAAGTGATCCCTTGGTGCTTTGCTTAGATAACCTGAACTATGCGAGATACTTACATGCTTATCTGTTTGATGTGACTCATCTCAAGGAAACCCACCTAGATGCATTTGACTATCTTAATTCTGAAGGATTATCAGTCCATATCCGTGACCAGAACCCGTTTGGTAAAATTCCAATTGACCAGTCCTGCGAGGACACTGTTAACCCTACCTGCTCCGGAAGGGGGGGCAGAAAGTGCCCGCGCCAACTTCAATTCACTATAGCTCAGCAGCCGTTGTAGATACAGCAACGATATTTGGTTACTTTTCCCAAAATTTATTGGGGAATGATTTGGCGTGCCGTTGTTGTCCCACTTAATTGAGCTGTTGCCGTGGCAACCACTTTTTCAGTGACAGCTTTGGAAATTTTTTTTACAATTTAGAAAAAAGACATTTTCTCACTGTTTTTGCATTAGGATTATCTATTTGGGCGTTTCACATGTATTTTCAAGGTTTTCAAACATATTTTGAACTTTTTCGCTGATTTATGGGACTTTTAAAAAAATCCAAGATGGCGGCATGAAATCCAAAATGGCGTCCTGTGACGTCATATGACGTGGCAGAAAGATAATTAATTAATTGATCAGCTGGTAACGCCTTAATTAATTAGTATACCAGGTTTGGTTGGAATAGCTTTAATGCTTCTTGAGAAAAATGGCCGCGGGCACTTTCTGCATCCCCCCTCCCCCCCTCCCCCTTTGTCATCCACTAGGACCTCTTCCATGGTCGTTATCCACAGCAGATGGGTCGTTACGGAAAACCAATAAAGCGGCACTTGCAAAGGATCTGGAAAAGAATGTGTCTGCTGCAGACGAAATCTTCCGGCCACCTGCATGCGTTATTGATGGCATGACTCTAGTGCAAAGGCTTGGGGGTGACCATAAGAAGTTCTTGTATGTCACTGATTCCCGAAGGGTCATCCTTTAACAGAATAGATGTTATCTTTGATGTGAGCAGAGATCATTTTATCAAGAATGCAGAAAGAGAAAAATGGAAATGAACTCATACATATTTAACCCAAACACAAAGTACAACAGTGGAGAAAGTTCCTCTTGAACTCGAAGAATAGGAAGGCTTTCACAATGTTCGTGCTCAAGGAATGGAAGAACTATCACTTCAGAAGCAAGCTAGCAAACAATGTCCTTTTTGTAGCTTGTGAGAAAGAGTGCCACCGGATCTCATCGTAGAATGCCTCTCTTATTCAACACCTTAACTCTATAAAGAAAGAAGCTGACACTCAAATTATTCTACACCTCGCCCGTACAGTCAGATCAGACTACCGCACATTGATTATGGCATCGGAAGATGCAGACGTTTTCATACTTTGCCTGTCATTCAAGCACTTGATCCCATCCAACATGTTTTTCAAGTGTGGAACCCAGACAAGAATCAAATTTATTAGCATCTCGGGTGCAGCACAAGCCATTGGTCAAGATCTTTGTAACAGCCTCCTTGGTGTGCATACTTACACAGGTTGTGACACAATAAGTGCCTTTGCTGGACGGGGGAAGATCGGGGCACTCCGAATTGTCAAGGAGCAGGAATCCTTCCAAGAAACGTTTAACCTCTTAGGAAGAGAATGGGAACTCTCCGATGAACTTTTCAAGAAGCTCCAGGACTTCACCTACTACATGTACTCGTCAATGAACATGTCTGAAAATCCAAGATGGCAGATCCAAGATGGCCGCCAAACACGGCAGATGTTATATTATGACGTTTCTGTCGTAGTCATAGTAACTAAACCAAGTATTTATAAGTTATAAATAACTGAAGACTATTATCTGGCAGTCTTTGTTAACAATTCACCAACAGCAACTTGTTAAAATGGTTTGTTTCAGAAACTTTCTTGGCATGACAAGAATCGCATAACTACGCATCATTTAATATTCAAAATGCCTTCATACTCACTTTAGTGACATCTGTATCATCTACACTCTTGAAAACAATCTGAAATTATGTTTGGTAAGTTTTGAAACTATAGGTATTAGCATAACTTGTGCGATTCTAGGTAATTCATGGAATTGAGTGACGGCATTTAAACCCCTACAAAGCTACTCACTTGACACGGTTATTATACATGAACGTAAAACCAGTCACAGGAACTACCGTTTGGTACTAAATGATGTTTTTTATGGTTCTAGTCCATAGATTATTTATAACAAACTAGAAATGCCTGCTTACAGAGTGCTGATGTCGGATAACTTGCGTAGAAACGACACCGGTATTTCCTTTAATCCATTTGATGACAGATCCCTAGAGAAACAATTCAGTAAAAGAAAAAACATTTTAAACAAATAAAAAATGTTAGTTTACAATCAGAACTTATTACAACTTTATTTAAGATCGCTGGCGCTCTTTGTTCCCTCAGAATACAGTTATAAAAACAACATTAAGAAAATATTAAAAAAGTTTCGGTCCATATGTTTTGGTTTTTAGAGATAAAAATGCCTTTGTTAAAAATTGTTTACACGCTTTACCTGATTAAAATCCATTTTTTGAAAGTTGATTTTCACGAAAAATACAACTTTTATTGCGGTATCTTACCAATTTTAAACTAAAGCACACTTACAAAAACGTCAATCCGTGTGGCAATTTCACTTCTGACAAGTTCAAACTATTCAGTCCGTTGAGGTCACATTTGGCAGAGATCACATGATTTGTGTCTCTATAACAGTGACAGTGTTCGGAACACGTCACGTTCACAAGTTTGGAGTCAAGAGCTGCTCTGGTGACAAAGCAAACCACGAGCAGAGTTACGAGGTGGAGTTTCATCATGATTTGGACAATCAATTAGTGCAATCAGACACCTGGAAAAAAGGATTGATTAAATACTTTCAAAATTGACTTACCCAATATGCATACATACTGGCAGTAGTAGTAGTGGTAGTAGTAATAGTAGTAGTAGTCTGAAGTAGTAGTAGTAATAGTAGTAGTAGTAGTAGTAGTAGTAATAGTAGTAGTAGTAGCAGCATTAGTAGTAGTAGTAGTAGTCATAGTAGTCGTAGCAGTAGTAATAGTAATAGTAGTAATAGTAGTAGTAATAGTAGTAGTAGTAGTAGTAGTAGTAGTAGTAATAGTAGTAGTAGTAGTAATAGTAGTAGTAGTAGTAGTAGTAGTAATAGTA
>JANRMR010193484.1:0-19491 GCA_025434825.1 Bergia sp. 'catenularis'
TTTCCACCAAAGTTGACTCAGCTTTCCATCCTTCCGAGGTCGGTAAAATGAGTACCAGCATGCTGGGAAGTAGAGTAGATATCACACTTTGTAAAGCGCATTTGAGTATATTTACATGGAAAATGCGCTATATAAATACAACACTCTACTTTTTTTTTTTTTAAACTTTCACTGCTGTTGGGGCCTCACTCAATGACTTTCAAAGATTTATCACTTTCAGACTTTCAGACTATTCAAAAGGGATCTTTTCATGGCTTTGCGCATGCTCAGGAATTTATTGACAAAAGCTCGTTTCAAGTTAAAATATCTTTAAAACAGGTACTGTTTAGATACCAACATAAGCTTTTTAAGAGGCAAATGCTACGGATGGTCTGTTTTAGACGGCGATTAAATTGGATTGTAGTTGTCATTATCATTTCTGGGTCGGAGCACAATGTAATAAACTGTTTTAAAATGCAAAGAACCTTGGCAGAAGTGATCGATTACCGCCTTTTCAGTGGATTAAGATGTTTTCTTTTGAGATTATTTTGACAAATAACGTAAAAATTAAACTTCTGAAAAAAGCGAAAACCCATTGATTCAGCCATGAAAGAGCCCTTTTAAGATAAATGTTCAAATTTTTGGAGGAAGACTGTAATGGTGGCAAACATTTGGTTACGGGACGGGGGAGGAGGTCTACAATAAGCCCCGTTCAGAGTTTTTGGGACGTAACCAATTGGCTTCACGAATGGCCGCGGCAAATGGTCGCTGTATGTTTGAACTCAGAACTAACTAACGGCAAACAAAACAATAGAATACAGGTTTTTATAAACAAATGCTTGCATCGTATTCTCGGTATTAGATGGCCAGAAAGAATAAGAACGAGGATCTGTAGCTACAGACCGGAGAAGAGATGGAGCAGAAGAGAAGGTCATGGAAATGGATTGGCCACACACTGAGGAAAAAATAATAATAACATTGCAAATGTGGCATTGAAGTGGATACCACAAGGAAAAAGGAGGAAAGGATGCCCCACACAAAGTTAGAGGAGAACTTGCATGGCGGAACTAAAAGAACAACGCAAAACCGGACTGGATGGAAGGACCTGGTTCAGGACTTATAGGCGGAAGAAGACAAAGAGAGAGAGACAAAACAAGAGGGAATTATGTTTGATTACTGGAAACAAAGCAGCTACTGAGTCTACCTATGTGAGGCCCGTTCTGACAATGGAAAGCCACTCACAATTGAACCTGGACTCAGAGGAATAATACCTAGCTATAGACGTGTATAAAGCATGGGCTGAGTTGAGTGGTAAAACAATGTCAAACAAGAATGTCTCATATGTTGAGAACCTCACTGAAGAAGCTGGAGGAAAACGAATTTTGCCAGAAACTTAATTTTCGTTTCAGATAGACATGAAATTGGGATTCGAAGTTCAATTAATATTTTCTCGTGAAAACGGAGTTCGCATTTCAAATTCCATTTTCCCGGCTGAAAAGAGTGCAAGTTAAAAAGTGCAAGTCAAGCAGGTAGGAATACACGAGTTGAAAGAGGTGTCCAGAAGTATTTAGAGGTGTATAGAGGTAACTAAAATGCATGTGTCTAGAGGTATCTAAAGATGTCAGGGTGCCCAAAAATTTCATTTTCAACTCACGTCATCCACATTACGCAAGATTTAAACAAAACTTACCGCTAACCAACCAAACTGTAACTTCCGGACCAGCTTGCAAGATTCCAAATCGGAAATTTTGCTAAATATGGAAAGCGCTCTTGGTAAACAGGTTTTTTACCGTCCTTCAAAAGGCAAGCAGGTACTTCACGGTTGTTTTAACATGAATTTAGTCATTGGATTAATTGAAGTCTTGAAAGGAGTTGAAGGGAATTAACCATAACAAAAAGATGGCGACTGGTAAATTTACCCATAACTCCATGTGCGCGAAAAACATTAAAATGCTCGTAAAACCACTCAGAAAGGATCTAAAAACTCCAAACTTGGCATACACAATGTTTTTAGTGCATGGACAAGTTTCGTAAAACAATAACCTTCAATGTCACCTTATTCGCAGGGTTGAGTTTGCAAGGCATTGTGGTCAAATGTACAGCCGCCATCTTTGCACAGCATTTTGAGTTTTTCCTTAGTTAACATTTTACCAAAACTTCACGTGCCTTGATTAGGTTTGATGGTGCAGTGCTGTTTCTGCAGAGGATGAAAAATTTGACACCGTTTCACCCGCACAATAATAAACTTTTATATGTTTTGTATCAAACGCTAGCTCATTTCTCAGAAGTGAAAAACGGTTACTGTCTGAGAAATATGCTAATGACTTCATATTTTGCAATACACATCTTTTTTATTTATATTATCATAAAGCAAACTTTAAACGAGGCTCAAATTTCCCTTTAGGAACAAATTAATATTGAAGATTCTCTCCGGTTTGGTTTTTTTGTATTTTGTTTTCCCTTATGACTTTATGTCGTCGAGCGTGTGAGCCAACCAGTGTCACAGGGGGACGTCGGGGCATAGGAGATGATTTTATGTGTAGATACAAGAAAAATTAAAAGAAATTTTAGGCTGCATCATTTTGTCAAAATTGTGAAGCAATCAGCCGCGGCCATAATTATCTAGATTTTAAAAAAACGCAAAAAGGGCAAAAATCCAATTAAATTGAAGCACTATGTGTTACATTGCTCAGCCTTTCTATGAAGCGAAATCGTTTTGTAATTTAGAACATAACGTCCATTTAAGGTGGTTCGAAACAGTTTTTCACTTTTCATTGCCACCTTATTTTTATGAAATGTTAGGGTGGCGCTAAAGCCTGTTGACAGAAGTTTTAAAAAATTTTCATAAATGTGCTCCTTGATGTGCGAAAAATTTTGATACAATAAAAAGAGACTTCACCGACTAACTTTTGTGTAAAATGCAGTTGAATGCTCGAAATAGGGTGCATTTGAGACCCTGTCAAGTTGCCATGGAAGCAAAATTTCCGTTGGGAGTACAAGGGTTCATAAGCTGAAAAGTTGTTGTAATATAAGCTAAAAAGAATAGCACGTATCCAGCATGATATATGAGAAAGCCTTTCGTAAAGTTCAGTGTCTGTAATCGTACGGGTCACATTCCGATTGATCGGTCGTTCCAAATTGTGTTCAGGCGAGCGGATGGAAACACAGCCGGAAACAAAGGGACAACCTCAGCAAAAACCCCAAACAACCAGTACCTTATCTTATATAGTACCGCTTTAGGAGCAGCATATTTTAGTATGACCAAAGGCTGCAAAAATATAAAAAAAATGCTAGGGAATCCAGCGGGGCTTTCAGGTTTTAAAAACAATAGCGACACTGAAGATAAGTGGTATCGAGTTTTCCATCACTCTATCTGGATGTTACAAACTTCGTAGCTCTAACCATGGCGCTTCTTATTTATTATCCTCGTTTAGAAAATAGAAGCGATAGTACGCGCGCTCTGATTCGCTGCAGTTGCGTGTTCTAAAACTGGATAGAGTCACGGATTACGCCATGTCACGCAAGCATAACTTCCCGCGTACGGCAAGAACAAACTTTTCATAGTAAAATAAATCATTTTTAAGACGTCAAATTGATTATGTTTTTAGATGATCTATTTTCGAAAAGGAATAAAACAGTATCGTGTGTGGCTCTGTACAAGAATAGAACGCGGAATGACGTAGTAGGACATTCGAAAAGCAGAGAAAACTCGTCTTCGCCTCGTTTTCTCTCAACACTTTTCTCGTGTCCTACTACGTCACTCCGTGTTCTATTCTTGAAAAGAGCCACGCGCGACACTGTTTTATTCCGTTATTAAAGTCAAAGAAAACTCTTGCTGACCGTTCATTCATGCTTGCCGCTTCTATGCCATGCAATGGTCTCCTTCTGACATCCGTAACACAGAAAAATTTTCTTACTTTAAATCTCAACTCAAGATTCACCTTTTTTTTACATTGTTTCAATTAACTTCATTTATCGTTATGCGCGTTCAGCATCTTGTGAAAGTGTGCATTATAAATGTCATTTTATTATTAAGCTTACAATGTGTCATGTATTCATTGAAATTACAGTTAGCGATATTACACGTGAGGGTGTGAAGATATAAATTTCATTTTCAGTTGAGTGTTAAAGACGGTATTTTACGAAGAAACACAGTGAAAAATAGATAAGAAAACTAAACAGTTTTAGAATTTTTTAAAAATTTTCGTAAAATTTATGAATTTTCGGAAACCTCCAGAAATTGTCGACTGAAAATAGTTTTAGAAAGTATTTGATAATTCTAGGAAAATATTCAGAAACTCGTTATTCGTGTTAGAGATGATGAGGGAAATGTGCCAGTTGAATATGTCCCGGATATTGTATCGTGTATGAGTATTTTCCTGTAAAACATGCATGTCTATATGATATGTAAAGGGTACAATGAAATAAATTAGAAATCTGGGCTTAAAACAAAGTATCCTTAATAACTGAACGCATACATCCAGGAGTCAGAATGGCCGAGTGGTAGCGCTCGTGCCTCCCACCACTGCGGCCTGAGATCGATTCTGGGCTGGTACGTGGACTGAGATTTGTCGATCTCAATCTGACTCCGATTGTTTTTCCCCCGGGTACTTCAGTTTTCCTCCCTCAGCAAACATCGACTCCCAGCTAATTCCATCTGGCTGTGGTGCTGTGCTCCGAGGTCATACGTAGGCCATATAGTGGCTGCCATTGTGTATGTGTCTGTTCCTATGTATGCGTGTGATGAGTGCGCCTTTACATGCTTTCGGTCCGACCTCGTCGAGCTGCGTCCTCGTAATTCAGTCTCTGACTGCAACAAAGGGCGATTAGCAAGCCAGATTATTATTATTATTATTATCGCTAACACTTACATTGCTATCGTGTAAATAAAACTGACTGAGAATACCAGACTACAGCCATATAACATAAGTGAGATGAATCGTTCATTCTTACTAAAAATTTGTTCAAAAGTTTAATTAAAACGAGCCGGCCCACATTCTTGGTGAGGAACAAAAATCTGTTAACAAGGCTAGCTTTTATCCAGATTTGTGTGTTTCAGTCTTGTTTGTCTTGGCGGATTGCGTCTCTGCTCAAACTATATATGGTTTTGTGTATTTTTTTCTGAGCTTCAATTGAATGTGTTTCTTTGGGAAAATTCGTGATAGGATTTATGACAATAGTTTGCCAAAGAAGCAAAAATCCGAAAAGAGAGTTCAATTTTCCAGGGCCAGGTGTTTGGAAATGGGTTAAATTCAAACCAGGGTTAGCCGAAATTCTAAATTCAATTGACTGTACTATTGGTACAATAACCAACTCTTAGCGCTCGAAAGACCTGAAAACGTTCCTAAAAACGCACAGAAAGGATCTGAAAACTTCACACTTAGCATACACAATGTTTTAAGTGCATCGGGACAAGTTTCTCCCAAACAGTGCTCTTTCATGTGTACCTGTTCGCCGAGTTTCATTGCTTTAAAAGGAAACTCAGAACTCACTATCTCGATATGTATATTTGCCGTCATCTCTAAATTTCTATTTTCTTTTTCTCTGGGTCATTTAAACTGGATTTTAATTTTTGTAAATTTGAGGATTTTGAGTCGTAAATTTGTTTGAATTCGTGTGTATTATATTTCTACTGAATATATATACAGTTGACTCCCGATAACTCGAACCTTCAAGGGAAATGGAAAAAAGTTCGAGTTATCGAGAGTTCGAGTTATTGAGGGTAAAATTATAAAGAAAATAACCCGAAGGGAAACAAAATTACTTCGAGTTAGTGCGAGGTTCGAGTTACTGGGGGTTCGAGTTAACGGGAGTCAACAGTATTTTTCTTTTTGACAAAAACATATTAATTTCACTGATCATGATGGGCACCCGACCGACTGGATTAGCTTCAATAGTTATTTCGGGTGCCCAACCACTACAAAGTGGTGCCGGGAAAAATAAATGTGTTGTTGAGTTAGGTTTGTACTGAATCCGGCCTTGTGGTCAAATGTACAGCCGTCATCTTTTGGGGTATGGTGGATTTCTCATCCTGAAACACGTATTCTGGTCTTTTAAGGTATTGTTGTATCATCCTAAGGAGACCTATAGTTAGCTATACCAAAATTCATGTCAGCAAGAATCAATCTACAAGGAAGTAAAAAAAAAATTGTGCCGGTGAGCTCCGGGCCCAGGAGAGCTACTACACCCAAAGCGGGGCCTTCAAGGCTATTTTTTGAAAACCACTAAACAGGCCTTCACTTCGGCAAATCATAGTAGAAAAACTCAAATAATCAATTCTACCCAGCCCACCAATGCCATGGCAGTCATGCAGAAACCGAATCGTTAATAATAATTATGATTAGAATTTTCCAATTACAAGTAGCTTATTTAGTTAATTGTATTTATAATTGTTATAAATTCATATTTTTTATAACAGAATAGCCATATAAAAGGAAGCTACCATATTAAAGTATGCATGTAGATGTATGTAGGTAAATGCAGATGGATAACGCGCAGGTTTGGACTTTCATGCTGCACTGCAGTGCAGTACCTGCTCTTTAGAGCGATCGCGCGAAGACCGCCTGTTAAATGGACATATTTACATCAATTTTCGAATCTTTTCCCCGATCACTAATCCTAACTGGAACCGACATTGAGATTGAAGCTGTTTAGCCTTTGGGGACAGGTCAAGTTATCTACGGCGGTGTGTCTTGGCTGAAGATAAAATATTTTTCTCAGCCGGCAGTCAAAAATCATTGACACAAACTGGTTTTGAGGTTTTTCTTGTTGCAAATAACTGTTTAAAAGTAATAAAACCATCTACAATTGTAAAACTGGCCAAAAGTTTTTTCTACCCAGCCAATTTCTCTTTAGCCCCAACATCCTCGGCCATCAATAGTGACCGTTCCCTTAATCCGTCATGAGTATAGATTCATAGGATTCATGATTTGATTTGGGGTTTTCGTAAAGAAGCGAAAAATCAGAATTCGGATTCGGATTTTTACCAATAAAGCGCACCCTTGGAACCGTTGTATCGGTGTTTGCAAAATGAGAAAATATTTCCTGATTTGCTAGATTCAAACACTCAATCCCTGGCATTTCTATTTTCAACTTATTGGAATTTGTGGTCTTACAAACAGCATGCGAGGTGATGAGGACAAACTGAACAGAACCGAGCTAATTTTTTTGTCATAGAGCAAAGGGGCCCTCAGTTATTACCTGACAGTCTGTGTTTTTGTAAAATTTGTTTCGGAAAAGAAGTTAAGAGCAAGGGAGCATACTTATGTTTATAAAAAACATTTCGGTTGTCCGCAGCTATTTTATTGTGCTGTTAAACATCAACTAAGTGAACGGTCAGGCAAAATTTATCCGTAAATATTTCAGTTCAATTGATTTGTATCTGGTAATTTAAAAATTGGGGTGATGTATGCACACGGCGCGCGTTTGAAATTTTTTCTGCCTTTAACAGTTTTAAAAAAGAATCAAAATATTAAGGTAGAGAACATTTCAAATCACTTTACCCTTAACTAAATTTGATAAGTAGCTTGTTCTCGAATCCATGAATTGAGCCACAGAAAATGAGAAATAGTTCCGCAAAATGCAAGCATTTTAAGACACAGAAACTGAAAAATAGTCTCGCGAAATACAAACATTTATGAACTGAACTACTCTACACAGAAATTGAGAAATGGTTCCGCAAAATACAAAGATTTTAAAAAACGGAATGTTTGTTCATGTTTTAAACTGTTACGTGATAGTTTATTCTCTCAGGCTCTCTTCAATTTTACTTTTCGGTTTGTTTTTCTACATTGTAAAAAAAGTCTGATAATAAATTAAGTAAAACCCGATTAATTATCTGTAAAATCCAAGAATGAAAACCTTTTGTTTTTAATTACGAGTCACAAAAAAGCTGGAAACAAAAGCAGTCATAACATTAAGCAAAGAAAAGTATGGTCTGTTTTGTAATTAGCGAAGATGCTGACAGATTGGCATTATCACGCTTAATCCGTCGCTGAATGTCACAGCTTTTAAAAACGACCGATGCCAAACATGATTCGGATATTACCACCTTGAAGGCTGTAGCTGTATAATCCGCAGATAATCCTTGTTCGCGCCCCTGTTATTTATATATGATAACAACTTTTGCCTGTGCATACGACTTGAAAAGTTAAAATGTAAGAAACTGAGTGGAAGGTTGAACTCGGAGATAAAAAACTTTGCGCATATGGTACATGTTATGTTTTTTTTTGCACAAGCTGACGATCACCTGTAATAAGGTGTGATAAGTTTAGCAGTTTTGAGTGATGAAAAGATAGTGAAATGATCGTCTCGGTATGGTGTGAGTCTGATGCTGACAAGAGCATGATCGAGATATTTCAAAATACATGACTTTGTATAGCTTCATAAAACCACGCAACGCACTGGAGTCTGTTATCATCGACAAGCAGACATACATTATTGCAATAGCTCAATCTTTGAGCGGATCAGTCCTTTTATGCCCACAATTACTGTTTGTCGAAGTTTTCATTACTTTTCATTTTTACTGATTTGATTAAAATCAGCCGCCTTCAGAGTGTGTATAAATCGAGCCCACGCTGAACAGTGTTATTGGCACAAGTTGAAACGTGGCCTCTTTGTGAAAGTTGCCGATGTCCATCAAAACTTTAATCCCAGTCTCTCAAATTTGCAAATTTGAACCTGGTTGACAAGTGTATCCATCAACTCTCCTCATCGCTAAATTGATCACCAGAAACACGGGCAGTATTTCAGGAAGTTGTGAGATATTAAAGCTGGAACCACTGGCACCACTTAACACTAACGACTTGAGAACAATTTGCGGAAAATGGTGATTTATTTTCGAGGGTGAAATATTTCAATCGTTATTTCCTAACTGTCAATTCGTTTCAAGTAAGAACAGAAAGAAAGATTTATGAATATGGCACTTGAAACTAAAGGAGTCACACATCGACACAAATACGCCGGTATTACTGATTTTCATTTTTCATTTCGTTCAGTGTTGATAGCCTGCCAAATGTCAAACCGTCTCATTGTCTGGTTTTGACAAGCGGTCTTGTTTTAAGTTAAAGTGATTTACAGTTGTTAATGTTATCTCATTAAGATAGATCAACTTGAAAATATTCATTTAATTTTCAGTTAGAAGTCTTTGCTTTGACAGCTCGCTTCCTTGTCACGAATGTGCGCTAGATTGGTTTTCACAGCGGGACATCACTAAAATGCCACTTTGATTGACACTTCGTAATCGATCGTGTGCAAAACGCGTGCTAACCGACATCAAAAATAAATAAATAAAAACTAATTGCCGTTTTCGTCGGAGGCTGAAAATTGAACTCTCTTGAAAAATGTTTCTGGTTGTTTAGACATATGGCTGAACTTATGAAAATGTCTTTTTACGGAAGCCGCTTCCTTTTAAACTTGTCAAAACTGTCACTTCAGATTGAAGGAATAAAGCCGTGTGTTAATAATTCGAGTGAGACACACGTCTATCAAGCGAGATTTCGGCAGTTCGGAAGCTTTGAGGTTTTTCAAGAGCTAAAAAAGATCATCACTTTACCATATTCACCGGCTGTGGTTAGTTCTGCCCCATAGCGGTTTTAATATTAAGAAAATTACGACTCTTTTTTATCTCACAAAACCAAATTCGCGATACAATCTCCTATGATAACCGTTGTCTTTCCCTTTGCTACCTTTAATTTTGGAGATTAAAGTGTGAATCTCCATGAAAAGGTTTTGAGTGATCTTCAAAAAGATCCCGAACAAGATAAAACCACCTCAATGTATGAAAACCTGATCACAAGCTCCACTTTTCAACCTATTATGCATGTTTTATTCATAATATACACGTATCCTTTTGTTTTTATAAATTTATAACTTTTTTATAGCAATACTCCCATTCCGTCTTGGCTGAAACGAAAATTCAACATGTGAAAGTACAACTTTCTGTTTCTAAAACTCGAACAAAACTGACTCAGTTCCTTTCAAGATATCTGTGTAATATCACCGGCGGCATTATCAACATCAACACTGTATTAATATCATTCACAACTTTGACAAGCTTCTTTGAAAAAAGAGTTCGATGAAATTTCTTACAAAAGTTCAGTTCTTATCTCTCACTGTCCTTAATAAAAGAGCAAATTTATGGCAATAATATCTTGTGAAAACATGCCCTTGAAAATTGCACCTTTTTATCCTTATTTGTTTTAAAATCATAGTTTTGAAATGAAATTATTACATCTGAATTTTATTTAAAAAGTCTATGATGGTCGTAGGCCGCAAGGCTGTGCATTGCATAGGGCGGGTAACAGCCGGTTGGAGGTAGGGTGGAAGGCTTATAATAGTAAGGACGATATCTGGCAGAATGCAGACTCGACTGCAATGCAGATTGCGGCGTAGGGCTTGTCCGCAACTTGCAGGGGCAGCCATGCACATTGCATGAGAGCTGTGCCTGGCTTGCAGCAGAGTTCCCGATTTGTGTATGTGTTCTGAGATGTTGAAACAAATCTTCTGACGTAGGGAAAGCTGTACCGCAGTGTTTCGAGCCCGAGACCCAGTTACAGACAAACGGCTGGGATTCGTCCTGCGAACTCGTGAATAAAGGCAAACCGTGGGGTTGGTAATAGTATGGCTGTAAGGCGGCTGGTGAATTTGCTTGTTCTGTTTTAATATTCTCGCATTGTGCACAGTGAGGGCCGCACTGTTGAACAGATGGATTATAAAGCCCGTAAGGCGTCTGGGGTTTGCAGCTTGTGCAGTTCGCATCCCGACACACCGTCCGTTGAAGATAGTCCAAAAAAGGTGTACTGGGGTTGTGCATTTGCAGAGGCCTTGAAGTCAAATTTCCAAGAGAGCTCGCTTCAGCTGAGTGAGACATACAAAACCCACATCCACATTGTCCAGCCGGATACATAGAACCTACATTAGCCATGGATGTTGGTAGGGCATGAGTCTTCACTGATGTCGATTCTTGTCCCCCAACAGAGGGAGCGAACGGCAATACAGGTTTGTAAGGGACAAGGTTTCCAGGATGAGGTGCACAAGATCCTGAACAGTCCTTATGTAGCGAGTGTACTCCACTCGGGGACTGTCCAACGGAGTCGTAAAACACACCACAAATCCGTCCCTGTGAATGCACACAGTGTTGACTCTCGCTGTCGACATGGGCGAACTGGTAGGTTGGAAGTTTAGCAGAAACCTGGTCCTTCGAGTTTGTGCTCAATGGCGGGGATAGCGAGGGGCTTTCTTTACTTGGGGCTCGAAAACCAGCCTTCTCGGCCATTTCGTCCCCTTTCTCCAAAGGCTGTTTGTAAGGTTTAAACGAGGATCTAGTTTCTTCACTGCTTATCTTGTTTGCCTGAGATGTGTTATCGGACTCGGCTGTTAATGTTGTTTTAGACGTCTCGGATTTGCCGATACTGCTACAAGTCGCCGCAAGCAGAGCTAAAGGTGACTTTTTCTGTTCTTCTTCCTGCAAGAAAATGAAAGAGGTGATCGTAAATAAAATCAACATCTCCAAATCAAGTCAAGATTCGCGGGAGCGCTATAAGTATTTTTTGGATAATAACAGCAAAGAATTTCAATATTAGAGAATAAACTACTCTAAAACTGGGCTTTTTACCTTCAGGGGAAGAGGCTGAATATATTCTTGACCGCACTTTGAAACACTTTGAGTCAACATTTGAAGTGCTTCTAACGGAACTCGAGCTTTAGAAAGAGAAATCTCGCTGGATGGCTGTTTGTACTTCAGTCCAAGCGAGCACGATGGCATAGTCGTCACTATGTGTGCGGTTGAGCCTTACTGAAATATTAAATACGGCACAATGAAAGCTGTAGATTCAGAAGAAACAAGCCGACTTCAGACAAAGCTCGAACGCACTTCACTCATAAATGAATTGGATAGATTAGAGGACTCGCGCCGCCTTCCAATCAAATGGCTCGCTTCGCGATATTTGAGTCATTGATTGGATAATCAATATGACAGATATGTCAGTCTGAGACATCAGGATAATTGGCTATATAAGATATTGATTGATGATTTACCGCCTGGCCAATGAGAACACAGAAGTTAATTAAGTAGCGGATCACCTTTAGTGTCAGCGAACAAGCTGTCATCAATCAGGCTGTCAATCATTCTCAATTATATATGTCACCCTATTGTTGGGACTTTGAAGAGACTGAGGTAAAACTTGTCAATTTTAGAGCAGCTCTCGTCACGGTGGCATAATGCGGTATTTACATAAGGGAGTTAATTTATCTCGAAATAAACGACTCTAAAGTTGTCTTTCTTCTCCTGTCCTTGCCGCGGTGGGCGATCAAAGCGGTTTGCGTGAAAACATATTTCAAGTGTTCCTTTCGTGCTCTGTTTGCATCACTGTATTCTTTGAGTCGACGACACTTTTCACAGCTATCTTATCATATTATCAATCAAGGCTACGGGCGTTGTGGCTATTATGAATGGGATTAGATAACGTGTTGACACATATAATGGCTCTGACAGGTCGGCCAAATAACACGCTACGCCTCGCTGCGTATTGGTCAGCTATTAAGGGCGCACAGTTGCCGCCGACAAGGCGCTTGCACACAGCTTCGGACAAGTGCTTATCTGTGCTCCAGAATTAACACACATGGTGGCAGGAAAAATCCTAAAGCAGTTTTCGTCTCAACTGCGCAATTTTGGAGCCGGAATCAGTTGGATAACTTGTTCATTACTAGTTGTATTTGCATAATTAATTCTGAAATTAACAAAACAATTATGTGGGCGATAACAGATTCTAAACCTTCTTTAAAACCAAATGATCTCTTCGGCTTAAGATAAAGGCAGCTCGCGAGTAAACTATATATTAATTTTCATTTGCCCCGAAAGCATAGTGGCATTTTTCAATGCCGACTGTGTTTGTTTTGCTTTTGCTCCGAAAGCATAATAGACATTTTGCTGACAGCAGCTCAGTTGGCACAAGCAGCTGTGATGACGAAATGACATTTGGCCACGAATACATACGAAGGGTGTTTGTCTTTGGCCCAAGCACGCAGATGATACCCCGCGATAAAACTGAAAAGGCTTGCTTGGGAAGTTATTAGGCGATTGGCGATAGTATCTGGTTTTATTCAAGCGTCCATCAAAACCTTAGCTGTCAATTGCTTTTGCATATACCGACAGAGACTTCTAGAACACCTAAGACGAAACTTTTGTTGATAGAAAACTGGTACACTCGCATAAGCATGCGTTAGGTCTATTTCACACACCTATTCTTTTAAAAGCCATAAAATATTCTATTCCATATAAAAAAAATAACAAAGACAAAAGGTTGTTTGCGGGTGGTTTAAAGAAACAGATATTATTCTTTGGGTTTATACATTGAAGTGCTGAAAGCTCTCACAAAATAAACAAGGAGGGCAGATAATTTGTTTTTCACAACTCTTTTTCATTCCGTCTCGTGACAGGCAACTTTTACTATCGCGCGCAAACAAATACGGCATGTACATCTGTCATTGTCGCCATCCGTCTGTCAAGACATATCTTGTCATTTCATTAACATTTCCTTCATTATGTGTCAAAATCCACCACATTTTGAGCAAGATAGAACACAGGGGCTCAATGCTAGTATCAAACAAATCATGCGCGCTTTTAAGATCGTGTTGTTTGCTTTTAACATTTCCGAATAATTCAACTATTTTTGCGCTCTCTAATAATTTCGCTGATAAAAAGAACACTAATTTTCATCTTGCTATGTGGTGAATAATTCATCGTGCAATTTTGCTTCAGAGAATCTTTGTAAAGCCCATTAGTAAGTTTTCCTTGTGAAGAACTCATTAACGCCCAGCCACATCCACAATGAAATTGTAGGTTGTCTCTCTTAAGACCACAGACACTTGATAATCATAAGTAAGAAAGATGAAAGACTTGCCGCGCTGTCAACGCGCGGAAATGTCGCCAGTTTCAAGTATCTCTGTCCGCATATGTCTATTCTTGAAATGATTTTAATATGAACACGACATGTCGGCGCCGACTCCACTAATTTTGGTGGGACTGTGGTGCCTTCTCGTCGAGCGTCCGAAGGCTACACATCAGAGTGTAGAGAAAACAAAGTTTGTCAATGAGCCACCCACCACTCGCCAGTCACGCAATTAACGAAGAGGCTGCACAAATCATAGATAAAAGAAATGGAAAAATTCATCTACGCGGACTACATTTTGCGCAATCTTTTATGCTAAAGATGTACTGCTTTTAGAGTTCGCACGTACTTTGAAGAGGGAAGGAAAGGCCTTCTATTAGTCATTTAGCACGACTACTTAAACACAAAGAATGGTTTACTTTAAATTTTCGTCATTACTTCAACGAACGATAGCAAAATGACGAGTGTGTTTCTGTCAAAATGTTAATGAAATATTGACGGCTATAGTTTTAAAATGTTAGAGAGAGGATGTTTGCAACATTAATAAAGATCAAAGAAACGAAATAATATTTTTCAATTTACTTTCAGTAAAGGTAAAGAACTTGTTTTAAGTATTTCAGTGAATGTCGAGTCTGGAAAACCAGGAATAAAAAAAGATGCTGATTGCATGTATTGAGCTAGTTTTATTTTATAGAATATGCAGCCACTTTAATACAAAAACAGAGTCCATGTGTGATCTGATCCGCGAAGTGTTTATTACCAGGTAAAAGAATAAAGTGAAAAACAACTCTATACGAAAAACCCCATTAAAATATCGGAAGTATCCTTATCTTTCTTCAAAGAATTAAGGAGAAACAGGGCATAAATCTGCTGATATTCTCACACGAAAAGGCCTATCCTATCTTATCAACTAACTCAAAGATCAGTATCTTTATGGTGGGCAGCATGCAAGCAGGAATTGATAGATTCCGTGTTAACAGTTGTCCGCGTGGCCATATAAACAAACTGGAATTCATGATAAATTTAGCGGAGATGAAATTTCGAAGACAACAGACAGACAACTAGGGATTTTAAGTATTCTTGCACGATAGAAAAGTTGGTTTAGGCAAGAATCTTTTTAGCACTATTGCGTGGGAGGCGTTATTTCTAAAAATTTGCTAACATTGTCTTATAAAAGATGTGATCGCTTTCAAAACTGCTTAGTTATTTCAGTTGCTGATGTTGTTTGTACTCCGGTATTGTATTCTCCAGAAAATCGTGAGAAGGGGAGGCGGACTTGAGCTGCGGGTGATCTTTTCATTGCACGATTGCTGTATTTTAAATGGAAATGTCACACTCCACCTTAAAATAATGACAATTCGAGAAAGACAATAGTCCTGCAGGACTCTGCAGTCGCTCTTTTTTCCTGTAAAGTGTCTGCTCAAAAGATCCGATCAATTTTTAGCAAGCACTCAGATGAGAGGACGGGATGGTTCCCATGGTGTTTACATGAGAATGTTAAAGTGATCGTATAAATACTAATAGATAAATCAGTTTCATTCAGCTGGTTAAACTAAAAAATGTTTTAAAATGCTATTTCTATCTTTTTGTAAAAGGGTTTTGAAGGGCGATAAAAGTCACTCTGGAAGTGAGTTGCTTTTGTTACTCCGACAGCAGAAATCCATATCTTCTGTATTAATGTTTTTATCTGTAGTTTAGAAGCTCAATATGTAAGAATAGCCCCCTTTTATGAAACATAGCCATAACTAATAAGCGGAGCAAGCACAAAGAAATAATCATAAAGCAGAAGTTGCAATGTTTATCCAGTTTTTGCTTGATAAGATTTAGCACCTGATCAGTAGCAGTGAAATACAACTCATAAGTACCAGTATAACCGTTTAGATTGGGGACTAAAATAAATCTAACCTATTGTACAACGGTAAACTAAAGTTTGTACAAGCGAGCCAGTTCCTTAATAGGTTTTAATTTCAATTTTAATTAAAATACTACAGGCTGCAACAAACGATCGGATACCTTAAGGCTAGAAACTAGCTGATATGTAATTAAAGAAAATGTCTGAAGAATGGAAAATTATTTACGAGATTTTATGCGGCTCTCGTTTTTGCCATATTGAGTGCAGTTTTTTTCGAACTTTTTTCTCAACAGTTTCTCGATACAAGCAAGACGGAGCAAATATTATAGATTTTAAGCTGTCACTTCAGCCTTGACAGCTGTCAATCACTGTCAGAGCATTTGACAGCCGACATCAAAAAAGCAAATCCCATCGAAATGAGATGGATTTTATAAAAGATACATTTCCAACAGACCTCCTGTCCATTACAAAAACACGCCAACACCTTTCAAATGCTGCTAAAAGTAAAACAACCCCTCGAGCCAATATCTGTAATAGATCTGCTACTAAAAGCAAGATAAAACGGATTAGGCTTAAGACGTGCAGAGGCTGTCGACACTCTTTAGTAGTATGTGTCAAGTTGCTTCCTTTGCAAAGGCCGAAAGTTATTGAAAGCTGCTTCAAACAAACAGAGCACTTGACGAAGCACAAGTGGCTCAAAACTTCAAATTATTTTGAAAGCAGTTCAAAGGCTCTATGAATATGGAAAGCAGTTAAACAAACATTGTCTTCCGACAACAACTAGAATAGAATGATTTCATCATTTGCACTGAGGTATTAAACGAAGTATTATCGGTACTTTTCTGCATGTAGTGCAATTGCGGAGAATTTTATAAACTGAACCGAAGAAAAGATCATTTTGTTTTGTAAAGCCAATGATACCCTTAACTCCTTTGTATCTTAAAACAAAATATTCAAATATTTCTTGAACCTAAAGAGGTTTAATTTTCACATGACTTATCGATGAAGAACACACCGAGTCCTTAAGCTAAGCTGCTAAAGCTTTAAGTTATTTTTTGCCGTATCCCTACAGATCGCAGATAAGTATTTTTGTGCCCGAATGAAGCTTAAAAGATTACCTTTGAAGTGGTTTTATTTTAGAATTTTCGGTATCGTGTCAATATAGTTTCTCAGCAACTGTTAGCTGAAGATGGTCACTTTGTAGCTAAAATATGCCTGGCTCTTCCTGGATTAGACTAGAGTGCCATATTTTCAGCTATAATTAACTGTTTTGTTCTTGAAGTAAGCAACACATAAAAGGCTGATGTATGTTAGAAGTGATTTCAGTAATATTTATTCGTGTGTTTGATAATGATATCGATGCCTAGATCTGCTTGCCGTTCTCGATATTAGACTCAAAAGATGCAGACATAATCGTTCAGGTGCCTTGTCAATTACCAATTTATAATAATATAAAATAACCTATCAGAGCTTGACAATATTGGCTTCAAAATTCACAACCATCAAGAATCAAGCGTAGCAAAAAGGGACAAAGACTGAAAGAGTTTGACTTTAAAAGACGAACAATTTTTTTGAGCGCAAGTTGTAACAATACTCAATAGAGAATTATATAAAAACACATGTCCTACCTTAACTTCGTGGATGATTCATCATAAAGCATCACTTCCCAATTCAGTCTAGTACACATTAACTTACAGCCAAATTTTCCCACACAGCAGTCAAATATTGCGTGAGTGGCTCCAACAAAATTATTTGGGTTGCACTAAATAAAATGTTTATAAGTTAGGTCTTGCGCCTGGTTGCCAGATGTTTGTTGCTTGGTCGTGTCGGCAATACGTCTGCGCTACCCGCTGTTACTTGTCCTATCTGCCAGTTAAGAGAGACTATCTTTTGATTTGGGGGAAATGAGTTTAAAAAAATCTTTCATCGTGAAATTGAATAAGGAAGCCAAATGGGAAGGCTCAGTGTATGAATAAAAATGGGAGTGGCTTGACAAAATCAGAAATGGAGAGATACTACTCTATAATTAAAACAGTTTTTTAAAATGGTTTATAAACGCTTTTCTGAAGAGAAAGCTTCTTCTAAAAAACTTGATTAAATTATACGAAAATAGAGAGAACAATCTCTCTCCTTAGCCATAGGAGCTGTTTGCAGTTGATAACTAGATTTAGACAAAATGTCGTCTGCTGTCTGGTTTGCCAAATTCAAGCCGTTCTCAATAATTCATACAGTGAGTCCTACGCCTGGTTCTTTATTTTCTATTTTGATGTTATTAAAATTTGTGGTTCTACAAAAATAGGATATGAGGTCATGAGGTAAAAAAATAATAAAGATGACAAGTCTATACACTGTATACAAAATATTCAGTAGGATTAAGGATCAAATCAATGTTTTTGTCATAGTGGAAACTGGCCCAAACTTGATTTTTTATGAAGTTTTGATCTATTTTAATTTTTGTTATGTACAAAAACAACATACTAAGAAGAATTTTATAATGATATTTTTAAACAAATCAAAGAACAACGAGCCCCATCCTATAGTATATAGCTACGATCCCAGCCAAAATTCCTTGGACACGCTTGGCAAAATCTCCTCCCCCGCACCCCCTCCTAGTGTTGATACGATGTTGCCGGCTTTTCGGTCCGTATTTTTTCGCGCCTGCAAAACCACACTGTCACTGGGTAGGCGAATTGGAGGGAAATGAAGCCCCTGTCCAAAGTTTTTGTCTGAGATTGTAGCTCTTGTAGTAACAAGCGTATACTGAAACAGAAACTATGACAAACGCCTGATTCTTACAAATAAAATATGTATAAAACTTATCGTCATGTGCTACCTACCCTTTCATATATCAAATCTGTAGGTATGGAGACGTTCCGTCGAGTTCCAATGTCTTTTTCAAAAGAAACAGCTTTATTCTGGCAATCCAACAGTAGATTACACTGAAAACCTTGCTTGCCAGAGTCACTGTTAACCAAACTGTATGTTTTTTTTTTCAGCTGTTCTTGAACTGTTCTCTGATGATAAGCTTGTATTGTGGCATTCTCTTTTAATAAATAGCAAGCCTTAATAATGGGTATTTACCAATACCACAGACGCTTGTTTCCGCCATAACTCATAGTAACAGTTAATATATAACTGACTACTGCTCATCTGTCCAAAAATGTTGGCTTTATTTTAAGACATTTTGCAACCAGACAGTGAGTTTCTTTCTTTTTCATAAAACTTGCAATGGAACAGAAAGTGCTCTTCATCCTCAACGTTGTTTGATTTGCAAAGCTGACAATACCGGTGCTCTGCAGGTATTTTCGGCTTCTGGTATCGGCCAACCTCTATCATAAGTTTATGATTACTGTTTCTTTAACTTTAGCTTTACTGATGCTTTATTGGCATGTTCATTTACAAAGAAATTGCAAAAGCAGTACTATTGTAATTTACAAAAGTGTGACTACTGCAGTTTACAAAAGCACAAGTAACATGCAATAAATATATACACTATGATAAAACAATTTAAAAAAATTATATAATCATTTCATACAAAGATAAGTACACGTATTAAGCAAAATAAATATTGTTATATCTAAAGGATAAATCATTCTACAGAGTTTCTTTCAACTCTAGTAATAATTTCTCACGTAAATTGAAACATTGTGATATATACTGGGAAACTAGTTTTGAAAAAACTGTTTTTCTGCGTGGCGAGTAGGCTGAAAATGTTTCGTTGATCAACAAAAGTTGATATGGTATGTTTTTCGCCTTTGGGTTTGGTTGAAA
>JANRMR010193485.1:0-10468 GCA_025434825.1 Bergia sp. 'catenularis'
CCTTTAAGGTTAGGGTCAGGGTCAAGGTTCAGTTTTGGATCCACACTTCACAATATATGCATGACCTTTGACTCATTAGGTTCAGGGTCAAGGTTCAGTTTTGGATCACACTTCACAATATATGCATGACCTTTGACTCATTAGGGTCAGGGTCAAGGTTCAGTTTTGGATCCACAATTCACAATATATGCATGACCTTTGACTCATTAGGGTCAGGGCTAGCTTTAGGACTACAGCTGAGGAGTTCTAATGTCTCATAAATGTGTTTTGTAACAGTGGTCACACACATCTGAATCAGCCAATTGAAAACTGGAATGGAATTTGACCCATCGACTCATGTAGCACAAACTAAATCATCAGGGCCACACAAATCAAAAATATTTCAGCTACACGCATTTTTTTATGAGAAAATTTTAGCTGAGCCTCGTTGCTTTTAATTTTTACGACAGTTTGAGCCTCATTTGTTCTTAAATTGTTCTTCTGCCTACACATGAATTAACATAAATATCTTCGAAAATTGGAGACTCTTGATTAAATACATGTATAAAAGTTAACGTCGCCAGATTTCTGTCGCTGATGTTGTGAATTGAAAGAGTGACATGTTTTCAGCCAGGAATGAACGAGGAAACACTCAGCTGGATCTTCTGCGAAAAACAGCTGCAGTACAATGTACCGTATTTGTACCCAAATATCTGGGTTGGTTCCTGGGTGAACTGAGTGTGTAATCTGTAGGGCTGGGAGGAAACTTCGAACCTTCGAACCATCGTTCGTTCACGTTGTCTTCGAAAGTTTTTGTCAACCTTCGTTTCTTTGGTCAGTAGTTTTACATTTATACAAAACAACGGCATATTTCGACAAAAATGCCCTAATTTCTAAGAAACTTGACTTTAAACTTGACAGTTTTAAGTTATCAGATTGAGTTCATTTTCCTTGACTAATACAGAATGACATTCTTTGAATTTGAAATGTCTCTTCTGTATCTCAGACTGCGCTGCTTAGTGTTGGGTGAATACGTTGGGTGGTCGTGCAGCGGCATATAGTAATTGTTTTTTCATGTGTTGGAGCCTGAGTTTGAGAGTGTTCTATTAAGTACTTCCGGAAACGAAGGCTCGAAGGTTCGTTCGAAAACCCCAACGAACCTTCAAAGGTTTTTTTGGCCTTCGTCCCAGCCCTAGTAACTTGTTCTCCCAATAATATGACAAAAAACTTGATTCTTGCAGGAATCCGAACATCGTTGTTCTTAAGTTGTTCTTAATTTCTAGATCAATTTGAGCCTCGTTGTTCTTATAAAATTGTTCTTAAAATAAGTGTGTAGTGTGGAACTTGATATAAACGTATTTGAGGATCGTTTAACCTAGCTATGTTAAACAACTACTAGAATTAGAAAACTAACTTTTTAATCAGTTAATTGATTAATTAATTTTCAATACCTATATCGGGCACGACTCCTTGAGTCTCGAATCCCCAGAAATGGCTTCCAAGACGACCGAAAGCTGTCTGTACCTACATTCATGAATATAACATTTGGAAGACTCGATTACTATTATTACAATATAACGTGTGTAATCACATAGAGGCAAATGTCAAACAGTTAAAATAACAGCTAACTCTTCACACTGTGCTAATGTCTGAATCAAAATCGTACTGGTTAGCAAAATAATAATAATAAATAAAATGTCCAATAAAGAAACAGTTCAATGGCGGAAAACATGAAAAATGTCGCTTCACTTGTACGTTGAAGTCTGAACGAAGACAGTTCTCGACACTGACGGAATCTATTCAAATCCTTAACAGAAACAAAATTTTCAACTGTGTGACACATCAATGTGATTAGCAGGAAGTGGCATAGCTTTTCTCATGTAACTTGGGGTTAGGTCTCAATTGGGACGAGAGTTTTGTTCCTTCCCCCTGTCACAGCTCCCAATTCTTTTTGATTTTTCACTTTTCCTTTGTAATCTTCTTTTGTGACAAATTAAATAAACTAAACTAAACTAAATACGCCCCTCTGAAATTTTCAAAGAGCACAGACTGCACTAGTTTCTTTTCAGGACTCGTGTATTTTTGTTATTTTTCGAGAATTTCACTCCAAATCACCTTCGAAGCCATGTAACTACATGTACTTGCATAACATGTGTGTGTGTGTGTACATGCGTCTTTAGTTTGTGCTAAACCATACCTCGTCGGCAATACACAAGCCTCCCCGCTCACGAACCGCTTTGTAAGCTTTGGGCAGATATCCATTCGGTAACTGTACCACGCCACCGGCCCCCTAGGGAATGATATCAATACTCGCATGGATACTGTGAGACCAAAATGCCGGTGCACACTTGAGGAAACGGCTGAGCTCGCAGCCTCACGAGGTCGTTTGCTCAGCTGTTTTCTCACGTGTGCGGTGAAATTTATGTGAAAATTTTCCCTCGCGAGGCAGTAATGTTCGATTTCAGTTTCCTTACTCGTATTTCACAGCACACGTGAGAAAACGGCTGAGCAAACGACCTCGTGAGGCTGAGAGCTCCGCCGTTTCCTCAAGTGTGCGCCGGGCTTAAAGCCCCGACATACAATGCAACATTGTATGCAGAGTGGAAATTGCTTCGTGCGTTGAAACTGTTGCGTGCAACAATGCTCGCAATTTTACAAAAGCGGAATCCATTTATATTTCTGTGACATTGCACTCAACAATGTCAGGATGATGTTTCTCTCTTACCATTGTGTAATATCTTGGATACACTTCAGAACACTTGCTGTTTGAATAAGTGGCTGAAAGCGCTATACATGGATCAGAAAGATAGTTGTTCCAAGCAACTGGAACTCAGTTGGTAGAATACAGCTCGTAGGTATGTCACAATAATGACTATGTTATCACAGAAAGCTAAGGTTACGGAACAAGTTAAATAACTTAAAGACTGTTACCTGTATTACTTCAGCAATGAAGCCCGCGACGCGTTTGCCAGAGGAGTGAGACAAGACGTCTTCCAACTGGTCAGCGTACATTCCTGCTGCTTGACATTCTCCTTAATGAAAACAAAGAGAGAATATAAAACGTTAATTTCGTTGATAGAGCAAATAGATCACAGATTACAAAGTTAACTAGTTGTGAACCGAAATCACCAAACTTTTCAGCATATCTGCTTTTTTGCAGTAGCAATATAAAATATGTTGGTATACTGTTAGAATAAAGGAGCTAATCATTCTCACAAGACTCTTTAAATTGAATTGCAAAATTCTCACAACCTACTTAAAGGAAATGTATAGAGATGGATAATGACAACTTACCTAAACATCACTTGGTACTCATGGGAGTGAAAGAGGAAATGTTTAGCTGAAGTGTATCGTTTTGTTACAGCTTGCAGTTTCGATTTGACATCAAAAAACTTGAAGCACAACACAAAGCAATCAGTTCATTGAAAATATATTATTCTTATCATCAATGTTATTATTAATAAATATATAGTTTTTGTTATTTTCATTATCGATTTGCAACAATTCTCCTTAAACCGATCAAAAATTATCGTTCTAGGTTGACCGGAAGACCAACAACCAGTGAATGGTGCTGACTTTATTGCTCGGTTTCACTTAACAACACCTATTTCTTGGGCTTGTTCTCGGGTCTCCGTGAAAGCCTCACTTGCACACTTACCTGGCAAGCAGCTGCAGTCTCTCTGTACCTGCGCAACAGAGTCACGACAATGAGCTCCGCCCCAGGGCCCTCGGTACACATTCGGATTCATTGCCTGAAACAAAAATATCGATTTCTTAAATGTGTTTTTACCGTTTCACTTTGATCAAATTTGGGAACTCAAAACATCGAATGATTGGCACCCAGATTTTTCCTAACGAGGGATTGGAACGTCCTAATGAACTATCAGAAGACTGTTACGTGGATTCTTCCTAACTACTGTTTGGCACGTCCTAATTGACTTACTGAAGAGTGACACCTTCATTCTTCCTAACAAGGTTGACACGTCCTAGTACACTTACTGAGAAATGGCATCTAGATTCTTCTTAACAAGGGTTTGACATACCCTAATAAACTTACTGAGAAGTGGCACTTAGATTATTTCTAACAACTGTTTGGCGCGTCCTAATAAACTTACTGAGAAGTGATACCTTGATCCTTCTTAACAAGGGTTTGTTAATAAACCATCATCAGGTGTGGATTGACACATCCTAATAAACTTAATGAGAAGTGGCACCTAGAATCTTCCTAACAATGGTTTGACACGTCCTAATAAACTTACTGAGGAGTAGCACATGGGTTCTTCCTTACAAGGGTTTGTTAAGTCCTAATAAACTATCTGAGGAGTGTCATCTGGATTCTGCTCAATATGGGTTTGATACGTCCTAACAAACTTTCTAAGGAGTGTTACATGGATGGTTTGGAACGTTCTAACAACCCCATCCTCTTCAAATTTTCTTTCCAGTTCAACAGCAAACTTTTAACATGAAAGCCGTAGCATCTCCTTGAAATGAAAGCAAAGACCATAGTAGATGTCTATACTGCCTTGCCTCCAACGTAACGTTAAAGCTCTTTTCGTTCGGAAACTGGGCTCAATCTCTCATCTTTCTTCCATCGGTCGGTGGAGAGCCAAAAAAATACCTGGAGGCAAGGTTAGGTATTACTCACGTGATGGCAGGCAGTGCCGAGGGTGATGCCATGCTTCCAGGAGCCGATGGATGTAATCCCCATGCACCAAGGACTCGCTCCGTGATAACCATTCCTAAAATCAGAATCGATAGGTTGCTTCAAATTATAATTCGTATTTTATAGAAAACAACTTCTCCGATATAAAAACGCAAATCATCTTCTGCAATAGTTTGCAACACAAGAAAAACTTCTTCGTTAATTAAATTATTCGAAAAACGGAGTTTCGAGCGATTTGACAGACATTCTGTCAAAAAAGGGAGAATGGAAAAGAGAGGAAGAACAACGAAAGGAAAGCTAATGCAAACAGACTTGCGTAGGTTAAGTTATTCGCACAAACTTCCGTTTTTCGACTGCAGTCTCGTTACTATACATTAACTATACTTATTAATCATAATTCTTTACTGTGGTATGACAATACCTATAAAACACTTGATACGAAATTGACAGTTCTAAAATTTATTCGCCACATTGGAAACTACAAAAGGACTGGGTCCGTCTTTGTAAGCAATCCCAGAAGGCACTTCTCTTAAGATTGTTTTCCAAAAGTCGTCGGAGTTCTGAAGTGTCGTATCTTTTTCCTTAAAATTGTCTCACTAATCTTGTCAACAAAAAGGTAAGGAAATGAATCGTTGTACTCCAACATTACATTTCATACAGGCTATATATAGTTAGTTATTGCGTATCGTTCTTTAATATTATTTCATTTGCAGCATTGTATTCTGGGATCGTTTAAGACGACAGTTCCAACCCTTTTTTATATAGAGGGAGTTTAAGCAACGAGGTTCGCAACGCCACTAAGACCAACAGGTGAAAGTTAACTTTGCACTTCTCCTTTTTGTTTGTCTCACTCATTCAGTTAGTTACTGTTTCTGTGTTAAAGTTTGTGACAGGAGTTAGTTTTTCGGCCAAATAAATACAGTAGTTTGCATTTAGAATTTCGCGTTGGCCATCAAACCCCATGTTCTAGTTTTCAGAAGTACACGAAAAGGTGACCAACTTAGTAATTTTTTGTGTGCTGCAAATTACTTATATTGATTTGTGTTTTTCTCGTCGACGTTACCACCGTCCTTGCATTAACTCCCTAATACCAGAATGGTAAAGTGTAAATGTAACCGTGCATGTCAGTTTATTTGAGGTACTACCTCGATTCACGACAGGTGCAACACTGCAAACACCCCCAGCACCACCTACAACCTGTTATGTGAGTTCAGATCAAGCAATTAATCAAGTTGAAGTCAAAGAAAGTTTTGTTTGAATACCAAGACAAAAATCGCTGATTTTCAGCATGGAAGACAATCACGAGTGTCACGATAATAGTTATTTTGTTTTATGGTTGTTCGTTGCATGAGGCTGTTCAGCCTCTGGACAGTTATGGAATGAGGTCGTGTAGTCGTTTTTGAAAGTGATAAAATGGTAATGATAACGATAACGATAACGGTAACGATAACGATTGCGATTACGCTAACGATAACGGTTACGATAACGATAACGATAACGGTTACGATAACGGTTACGATTACGATAACGATAACGATAGAGATAATGCTAATGACAATAATAATAACAACTGTGGTATGTGTAAATGTATCTGGACAATTGCGAGTTTTCAAGACTTGCAAGCCGATCTTCGAAAGTATTAACTTTTTCTTCTTAGTAATCAAACATTACAAGAAATACAAACATTTGTACCTCAACGAGAGCAGATCATAACTCCCTGTGTACAGTCGTGTCATCAACATCGCAAGATCGTTGGCCTCCGAGCCGCTGTTGACAAAATAAACCATCTGGAAAGCAGATTTGCAGGCAAGTTTAATTGGTGCTCGAAAGAACTAGCACTGTTGCCATTCTTATGTTACTCTGTATCGTTTTTCCTTACTCTGAGTGTTCTTTGTCAGTCAATCTTTATGATGTATATGGTATTGGTTGATTAAACGCCATGAAATTAAGGTTTTACAATGGAACTGTACTTCCCGGACTATAATTTCTTGAGCTTTAGCTCAAATAGGAACGGACTATCAAGGATGTCGAGATAGATGGGTGGGGGGTAAGGAGTGGGGGAAGAGACAGAATTTTTAAAGAAAAACAATTGCAAGTGTGAGACGTTTGCAGTTTTGCACGCCTCGAAACATTAAATGACGAATATAAATACTTAAAGGTATTTCGCAATGGAAGGTTAATCGATGAAAAAATAGGCGTGCAGAATAACAACTGCGCATGCGCGAGTTTTAACAAGAGATGAACTCTCAATCTCGTTCCCAGAGCCTTCAGGCAATTTTTCAAAATGGCGGTTTTCTCAATGGGTCCGGTCTCCTGTTGAGAAACCGCCGTTTTACCGACAAGTCGTTTGCATGTAAATAATTATCCCAATCAACGTACCTTGAGGTCTCCCGGCAAAGTTGATGTCAACATCTCGGCGTATTCGTGCATCGTTGGCGTGTAAAACACGTTGGACACATGCCAGAGATCGTCGATTTGTTGTTTGGCTGCTTCCACTATTTTTCTGAAGTTAAAAAGTTTAACTCCTTGAAAATATATTAACAAACCAATCAGTGGAAACATACGCTGGATTCGTCTGTTGGTCGGTATGCTTAATACCTTGCATTGGCGTTAAGTTGAATATTCATCTTGTTTTGCTTGTGTTTATGGCTAGGCTTATGCTTTCACTTGTATCTATACCAGTGTTTCCATTGCGTCTGTGTCTGTGTCTATGTCTGTGTCTGTGTTTGTGCTTGTGCTTGTGTTTGTGTTTGTGTTTGTGTTTGTGTTTGTGTTTGTGCTTGTGTTTGTGTTTGTGTTCGTGTCGTGTATGTGCTTGTGCTTGTACCTCCGTCTGTATCTGTATCTGTATTATTGTATCATAGTATATATATTCCTTGTATCATATTTGTTCTTTTGTAAACTATACATTAGTCATACTTTTGTAAATTATAATAGTATTGCTTTGGCAATTTCTTTGTAAATGAACATGCCAATAAAGCATCATTAAAGTTAAACAGTTAAAGTATCTGTACCTGTATTTATATCTTTATTTGTATATGTGTCTGTATCTTTGCCTGTGTTGGCTTTGCCTGTATCTGTATCTGTATCTGCATCTGCATCTGTATCTGTACATGTGTCTGTGTTGTGCCAGTGTTAATGTTAATATTTGTGCTACAGTTTGTGTTTGTGATTACAATAACGTTGTTTATCTTATAGTCTCAGCCCGTCTTTGCCTGTATTCAATCGTGTATCTGCACAAGATATATGAGGCCATGTAAGGGGCAAATTCCGACAAGCGACACGGCCTTGAAACGGCGACACGAGAGCCGTATACTACCCCCCCCCCCCTTCTTTACAGGGCCTCAGATATGTTCCAAAGCAATCAATGTTTACTCACGGGTGGCTATGGCCACAACCGACGGTCACAAACCCCCCAAACATATCCAGGTATCGTCTGTTGTTGTCGTCCCATAGCCACTGCATGTGCCCCTGCAAGACCAAAACGCCTCACTTTTACATACGAGTGTTTTCATTTCCCGTTGTTTTCACGGTTGTTTTATTGGCTGTCATTACCCCTTCCACTTCCATCACGTTTATCAACATTTTTCTTTTCCTTGCGGTGTCAAAATAGAATAAAATGATTAGAGCAAGGGGGTTGTTTATCCATTCTTCAAACACTTCAGATGAAATACAAAATTCTCCCAACTTATTGATACAAAAGGTATCGAGATTAGAAATGGAAACTTAACAATTAATTATTTGAGACTTTGTTGGAGTGAAAAAGTTAACAATACAAGATAGATATACTCACATTCATAGTAGAAGGGACAATAAGTAATAAAACAGTCCCACAAACCTCTATTGATTGATAAAATATTTTTTGCAGATACTCCAGACATGATCAGAGTTATATGTCTATGAAATCTAGAGTATAAAATATCAAATTATAAATTCTGGTCATACGACATTTTAAAAATCCTAAGTCTTCAAAATTATAAAAAAGGTTAACGTTTATAAACATGCTAAGAAAAAAGGAAAACCAAACACTTTTACTTTTTATAAATTGTCATATTTACGTAAAAAATTTTAAAAGTTCGAACATTCCTTCTCTTTATTATCTTTATAAAGAAGACTACCTGAAGGATGCAGTCTGATTACTATACAAATAGTCGTTTTCTACAAACCAAAACAAAGACAAAATTTTAAAATGTCTCGCTTTACTGGATCCAATAAAACGAGTACTGTGAAATAAAGCGACTGACAGCTTCATTATTTCAAATTTACGTATTTAAATTGTAAAGAAAGCAACTTTGCTGATACGGCATGATCATGCAAGATAACTTAGAGAGCCAATCAGTACAGGGTAATTTTTATGTTTTCTACGGTGTGGACTTTTGTCGAGGAAAACGTCTGGCAGGGGAAATACAAATGCCCCTCCAATAAAGACACTTCTTTAAAGACGTTACTCCCACAGAACAAAATTGAATTAAAATTATCTTCTAGGACAAGCCTTGCCCACTACAAACCTTCCAAAACAACGGTGCGTTCCTCATTTGTGTCTTCAACGCAGGATGGATTCTGGTTTTACGGATTTCCTTTGCTCTCTCCACAGAGATACCCTGGCAAAGGAGAATGGATATTTAAAATTTTAGTAACCATTCTACGCGAAACTGTCGTGTTTGCCAAACCCAGTTGGTGCCTGCAAACAAAGAAAGAACGAAAGAAAGAAAGACACATGCACACATGCACGGACACATAGTCAGACAGACAAAATCATGACACTTAAACACGAAGACATTCAGACAGACAGATAGACTTACAGACAAACAGGGGGAAAGACAGACATACACTGATACAGACAGACCCTCCTGGGTATCAAAACTTACTGTGTAAGCTTTGGGAACAAAATCGCAGTGAGGCATCTCCATAGGCGGACCATCCATTGGAACTTCCTTCAGCTGTTGCACTGTGGAAATCTTCCGGTCTTGGCCTCCTATTAAGCAAAATCATAAAACATTTTTTTAAAAACCATCCAAAATCTATTTTCTAGTGCAAACCACAACATAAAAGAATGTCGATGCTAAGTTGTTGAGTATTATTTCCGTGCTAGACGTGGGTATGACAGCGTGTTTGTGAACGTCGATAGCATTACTGGTTCAAAATAGGAATCTGTACTGGTAAGGTCTCCGACGAGGTCTGTCTGATAAAGTTTGGCTTTTTCGAAACGCTTTTCAACCAAAAAGATGTGAAAAAGAAAGAAAAGAACTGTAATCAAATTAATAGTAGCCCGCGCTTGATCCGAAATTTGGAAATTTGTTTCAACCAGTATTTATCATTAACAGCTGACATTGCCTTTTCTTTCTTAAAAAATAGAAATAAAATAAACTAGTTTGGGGTTCAAAGCCTTGTCCATCTACGGCCTGAAAAGTTGGTTATATCAATCATTTTAGTTACCAACCACCGAAAAACAAAACAAATAAATAAAAAGAACTTCTAAGGGAATTACAACTAGCTTTGAAAGAACCTGGGGCCTAAATTTACGAACTTATTTCATTCAATGTTAGTCTTTAAGAGTTGCCAAAAAAACAAACAATTTATTTGTGAGCTCTTAAATTTACATGCAAAAATATTCTTAATTATGATCATTATCGCTAGAAGTGACAACACTGCTACTTAGAAATAGCTAAAAGCTTAGTCTAGCTAAGCAGTTAGAGCCATGCAGTATCCTAAAGATTAATAATTAAATTTGAGAGGACAAAAAATATACATATATAGATGTCCTAGAAAAGAAGAAAGACATACTAGAATAGATAACATAGTTAAATTATACAATAACAATACAAT
>JANRMR010193507.1:0-10465 GCA_025434825.1 Bergia sp. 'catenularis'
AGGGGGGGGGGATTCCCAACTTTGGAGGGCGGGGATGCTCGTCGTACCTCACTAGGTGTAAAATCCAAGGATTTGGTACATGCAGCTTAGGGTATTGAAGACAAAATTGTGACATTTGCGTACAACGCGGTACCTTTTAGGGATTTCCTAGTGACAAAAGTACTGGAACTTAATAAATTTTTAGAATAACCATCGGAAGTTTATGATAATATAACCGCAATGAAAAATGTAGCATCGACAATCTATTTTGTCTATTGAGTGTACGTGTTTGACTGGTACGTCTTAGGGATAAGAATCCGTTTGAGCCACGCCCAGAATAGTACCTTTTAGGGGTCCCCGCCTTCCAAAGTTAGGAGTCCCCTCCCCCCCCCCTCCCCCGGGGGGATAAAGATTAGGCCGATCAGCACTAATAAGTAGTTATAGTTATTTAAATGCGGTAAATTGAAACTGTTGTACAAATATGTATTTGTTAATCTCCGTGTGGGTCTTTGCTTCTCTGAGGCTATCACTCAAAAGGATTTACTTGAGATATTTCAGTACAGAACTTCAACCTGCCACATTTAAATAATATATATGTTTATGAATGCCGAGCTGTTAAACCTTACCGGTTACCCCCCTCAGTTGCGGATTGACGTTTAAGCGCTTGGTATTTTGACGAGATTCAAAGAATTGACGGTGAAGGTGGCTATCAGTGGATATAATGATACTATTAATTTGAAATGCAAACTTACCAACTCTACAAGTTGAACATAAGCGATGCCAAACACCACTTCGACGGCTTGTGACATGCGCTTGGCCGGGCGGACTCCCGTGTCGTAGTGAGCAAGCAAGTTATGAACAAGTTGAAGTTCGTCATCATCTTGTTTCGCAGTGGTTTCTAGTTGAATAAAAACGCAGTTTGTGTAGGAACATAAGTTGGAAAGTGTTGCAAATTTGAGACGATAACTTAAAAACACTGTACCCAAATTAATGTAGTACATTAGTGTGCGATGTTAGCTCATGATCAGTTGATAAGATCTCGGAGTGCTAACTTGAAGGTCCCGGGTTCGATTCCCGGCTTGGCCACGGGGTTGATTATTTAGGTGATCTTCCTTTGAACAGGGACATTAAGCGTTGGTCCGGCCCAGATGGATGAACAGCCACTCTGTGGAAATGCCGTCTGGGTAACGTCATTATCAATATTATTATTAATAATATTATGATGCCGATGATGATGATAATGATGATGATGACGATGATGATGATGATGATGATGATGATGATGATGATGATGATGATGATGATGATGAGATACAACGTAACGAACACAATTGTAGCAGTCCTACTGTATACACTTGTTTCATAAAAGGTTGAACACAAATCATGAAAGATATGACCCGGCGGAACTCCGGGTAACAGCTTATTAGTATTCAAGCTGGTGCAAGTGCAAGCTGATATCACTGTAGTTATTACAACAGCTGAAGGTGATGTTACCTTGAAATTGCTCACCTTGGCAAATAAAACCAGTGTGAGCAGTAGAAAATCAGGAACTGCCTGGGCTCACATCTTTCATGTTTTACATTTTTTTCAGTCCTCCTTTCTTGAAATGGTTGTATCCCAAAAAATCATTGCATAATGAACTTATCCCATGCTTACGTTTTCGGTTAAGTTCAGAAAACAAGAATAGTTCGGAAAATCTTCGGAAGTTGTCGAAAAATTTTAGAAACTCTCTAAAAGGTTTTTAACGATTTTAGTAGAACCTTTTAGAAAAAAACATTTTGAAACAATTTTGAACGAGAGTATAAATTACCTGAAATATTCGGAAAACTTGAAAAGGCTCAAAACGTTTTGAAACATAATACTAATTTTTCGTAAAAATTTCAGAAAACTTGGGAAATCATCAGAAAGTTTTTGGACGTGTTGAGCATTCTCGAGGGCTCAAAATTCATGACAAGGTTTGGCATCGTGTTGACCAGCTTCGTGCCTGACACAGCAATTGGCGCGAACAGTTTGCACGCGCAAGTAATGGCGGGAAAGCAAAACTACTACCAGTTCACTACCACAGAAATCGCAACGGCTTTCCTGGCTTCTGATTGGCTGTATTTTTCAGGGGATGGGTTAATCTATAATACAAAGATACACTTCTTGTGGTGTTTAAGGGCTTTAAGTGATGTGGTGTTTAAGGGATTTAAGTGATGTAGTGTTTAAGGGCTTTAAGTGATGTAGTGTTTAAGGGCTTTAAGTGATGTAGTGTTTAAGGGCTTTAAGTGATTTGGTGTTTAAGGGCTTTAAGTGATTAAAAAACGCTGCCAGTTGAAAGTTTGTGCGTAAAATGTTTTTCACAATTTCACAATAAAACGTTAAAATCACTCAAAGAAATAGGCTTAACCCTATTCAGACTGGGGGGAGGGGCTGAAAGTGCCCGCGCCAACTTTCAACCATTCTTGCGAAAGAACTATTTCATGTACAAGGCCAGGATTTTGTGACTTTTCCTAAAATTTATTGAAGAACATTTTAGTGTGTCAAACTTGTGGTCATCTAGTTACCCCGTTTCCATAGCAACCCATTTTAAAATGACAGGTCATCCTTTTTTTCTTCTATTTTGAGAATTTTCTTTGGTTATTCCAATTTTCCTCATTTTATGTGCTTGCATTTTACGGATTTTGCTTTTTCAATTCATCCAAACATTTTTTCAATCATTTTACGTCAACTGAGGCACTTTTTGACGTCATCAAAAAATCCAAGATGGCCGCCAGACAATTTCAAGATGCCGGATTTATGACGAAACAATATATCATTAAATTAGTTTTCACTTATGGTTTTACTATGGCAAATTTAGTTTTAATACCTTTAATAGTTTTGGAGTTATAGGCCGCGGGCACTTTCAGACCCCCCCTCCTCTCCCCAGTCCCAGGAACCCCCAAAAAGCCCAGTCTGAATAGGGTTAAGAATTATTCACTTGTTGCATCCCAAGCTGCGATAAACGGATTTGGTACTAATTCAAAAAGTGGCCCACGCGATTTTTGTAAATCGCCTTAAGAAGATGCAGATCCGCCGTTGCTTGAGATTGAACGTAAAATAGAACCCGTTATGTCTAAAGCACTTGTCGAAATCAAATTTGTCACTTAATTTGGAGGTTACAGTTTCACATTTAAATGTCAGAACAGCTTTGACAGTTTTCGATAAAATAAAATAAAAAGATTCGGTTCAAACTCCAAAAGGAAGTGTATGTGTGTGTGTGTGTGTGTGGAGGGGGGGGGAGGGGTGAGGAACTTTCCCCCCCAGCCTTCCCAACCCCCCACCCTCGGATCAGCCACTTTCTCGAATGTGTGTAACGTTGAGATTTATATTCAAATACCTTAAACACTGACAATGTGAGAGGGTTAAAGTTAATTCATTAATATCAGTCTTCAGAGCTTTTAGAACTATGGACGTTACCAAGTCGTGTTTGTTTTAGTAGAAATGAAATGTTAATCCTAGTTACATAACATATTATCATTAAATATTGAGAAGAAAGAAGGATGGACAAGATATTAACATTTTAATGTTTGCTGCAATGAGTAATGCACGTGCGTTAGATACCTTGCTTTTCCTGTGAAGAATTTGCCATGAATTGTGACGTTGTCTTGGATGTACCAGCGACACCAGACGTTGTGTTTGACCTCTCAGGTTCATCGATTCGTTGTGAAGCGACAGTAAATACTCCAGACAGAAACAAATAACACAAGCCGTGACATTCTAGCTGCTTTTTAAGCTTCATATCCAATATTTAAACAAACTGGTTGAGATTGTTTACAGAAAAGAGTTTACTTCAGTTTGTATAATGTCTTGTATCTACCTTACAAGAGGATCAATCGGAGTAGAGTCGATTACTTGCACAGCTGTTCACCACAACGGTGAAACACATCTGTCTTTCCAGTGAGGCTAACACTTTTTTATATCCAATTAACATTTCGATTTTGGTTGCCACCAAGTATGGGATGTAAATGACACCAATTTTGACAACTAAATCACCGAGTAATCCACCAAAATGCAGATATGTTTTTCTTCCTGGACGTTTGCAGGTGGCAATGATTTGTTTAACACAACAAATACCGGCTGCCAACAATTCAGCACGCCTGGCTTTTGAAGTGCTTATGAAAAGAGTACAGAACGACACAATAAAATGAAATAACACTGTTATAACAGAATACAATACAACACACTACAATACAGTACAATGCAATGCAATGCAATGCAATGTAATAAGGACAATGCATTCGAATACAATACGATACAATGCAAGACAATATAACACAATGCCAAGTACAATACAATGCAAATTATTTACAAACAGCATAATAAGTGTTATCGCTTACACTTAAGCCGAAAAGCTAATTTACAGATAAAGCTACAGTATGAAAGAGAACATTAAAACCACACCGTAAAAAGAATTGCAATAAAATATTGTTTAGTATGTTGAGTTAGTATTTCAATCAAACAAATTCGGACCCAGAATATTCGATTATCAAATAAATACGACTTTTTCGACTCCGTGCTGAATTACCTGCGGTTTGTGAGCATAAATAAAATCTGCATTCGCTTCGCAATATGAAAATTACTGAGTTGCTGGCTATACTAAGTCGTGTAGCTTTTTTTCTAGAATATTCTGCTGTACACAATTCGATTTTCAGACTATTGAAAGCACGATGACCATTGCAATACTTGCTGAATGTTCGTAATGTTTTCGAGAATATCAGCCTCATTTACCGAAACTTTAGAATAAAACTGTAACTGTAACTAATATTAACGTTACACACATAGTTTTGATTAGTACCGCTGAACTTCATCAAGTGTTTGTTGACTGGGGACTACGATGAGGGACGTGACGCAACGTCACGTTCCACGAGTGTGACAACTGGAATCGTAACCCCTCCTGATGAGGCTAGGCTGCTCAACGCTTTCCCAAACTTCTCTTTCACACCACACTTGCTCGCTCTCTATCGAGAAGAGTGACCGCCGGTGGGAGAGTGGGTCCTGGAGCTTTCTGGGAGTGTTGGCTTGTTTAGTCTCCTTAACACAAGCCTCCTCGCAGCCCGGGTGTAAGCACTTGATGTTAGTTACCACATTAAACCTCTTGTTTTGCGGTGCTGGACGAAACGTTGGGTGAAATGTTACTGGTAGTTCAAGTTATAGTGTTATTCCAAAGTTTCGGTATTATACACTACTGATCCACCAATTTCATCAACTTCATGTTATAAAATGTGTTCGCAATTTGTTTTTGGAGCTGTAAAGGCGGGTTTTATGTTAACGTTATTATTGATATTTTGCTCATTAACAAAACTTCATGTTTCAGCTTTAACAAATCAAATTGATAATTCGATACAACATGATAGAATTAATACCCACTGAAAATTGTAGCTTGATATATCGAAGGATTACGGAGAAATGAGTGTTTGGAATCTTCCATATTATAACCTAACCTCGACGTTTTGATTGATCTGCTGTTTTACGTGTATCCAAATAAAGTGTTCTGATAACTAAACTAAAGCTAGTTGGGGGAAGACTTTAGATTTAATACAAAACTACACAAACTTGAACAGGAAAATTACACCCCATTTCCCTCTTAATCACCATCCCTGTCAAATCCTTGAGTGTGTGCTCCTTTTATCTCAATGAATGGGTTTGTTTTCTGTACAATACTCGAGTGTTAACCAATTAAAGTGTGAAACTTGTTGTTTTGTTTTCTTCTTTTCTTTTTCAAATCAAAACTGGGTTCAACCTGAAGTATGTTGGTAAGCAATAGGCTGTTTGGTAGCTGGTGTGAAATCTCTCAGACTTTACCGAATTAACAAATGTGGAAGTAGATGTGTAATTTTAGCACATTTTGGTAAATCTGGGCCGTTTTTATTGACAGTCTCAACGATCTTTTATGAAAAGTTCTTATAAAAACAGTGCATCAACCAACACAAAAATTTGTCATCTCACGTTATCGCTTGCCGTCCACAAACTATTTAATAAATCTAGTTGACTGGTTTAAAATGTGAAACTTGTTGTTTTGTTTTCTTCTTTTCTTTTTCAAATCAAAACTGGGTTCAACCTGAAGTATGTTGGTAAGCAATAGGCTGTTTGGTAGCTGGTGTGAAATCTCTCAGACTTTACCGAATTAACAAATGTGGAAGTAGATGTGTAATTTTAGCACATTTTGGTAAATCTGGGCCGTTTTTATTGACAGTCTCAACGATCTTTTATGAAAAGTTCTTATAAAAACAGTGCATCAACCAACACAAAAATTTGTCATCTCACGTTATCGCTTGCCGTCCACAAACTATTTAATAAATCTAGTTGACTGGTTTAAAATGCAATTACTAGTTGAGTTCTATTCCATCAGATAGATAGTCCAATGCATATTTTTCATATAACATAAATCAAACTGATATTCTTCTCTAGAACATGATAACTAATTAATTTACAGCTATAAAACCCATAATTACATAGCCGGTTTATATCCACAAGATATATTCTGTTCTGCCAGCAGAAGTGAGAAAAACTCGTTACTATTAAATATCTCAATTTTAGATGTTACAATGTTGACAGGAATTAATACCATTTACAGCTTATTAATACAATCATTTGTATAAATATATTGCGAGTATTCAATTCTTTCGTATGTTGCTGGTTTATTTTTACAGAAAACGCCGTAATACCGCGAGAAAACGGAATATAAGCCTAAATGAGCTAGTTCACTAGCTTGCTATCAGTTTCTTTGTCACAGAAAAATCAACAATTTGTTGATTACTATTTGTACCTACAGCTAAGGCTGAAAACAAAATTAAGATTTCATATTATTGAATTTAATGTTGATGACGGTAGCGTTGATGAATATGCTGATAGTATAGATCAGAACGATGATGATGATCATAAAGATAATGGTGATGATGACGGCAGTTATGATGATGATTAAAAGGTTGCGTTTTTAGATTTAATTTGAACCGCAGTCTACTAAAAGAAGGTTGGATAAAAGATTACTTTGAAGGCAGAAAAATCATCAGCCCCAACTCTGCCTATGAATAATGACTGGTCCCAAATTTCGGTGATACTTTTAATGCACACTCTTGGCGTACTCAGTAAAGCTTCATAAAGAAAGCGGAGAGAGTAGAGAGATGTCCCCGAGCCCTTTACATTTCTTATAAATTTTCAGTAAATTTTTACCTTTTGTATACCGTATAGGACAGTGGAATGGAATCTAAAAGTTATCAGCATTATGCATTGATCTATTTTGTGAGTATTTACAATAAAATTGGAATCACTAATCGCTATAACTTATAATTGCAAACGAGCAACCTAACTGTTATCAAAGATAACGTTTGTCTGAAACACTATAATATACACAAATCCTTCAAGTAGATAAATACCGTTGTTATTTGATTTCTTCAAATTATTTTGAGTGGTTTTTTTTCGATAGATGACGTAGCAATTTTCTTTACCGTTAAGATATTAAGAGCGAAAAGGGGGAGTACTGGGGAGAGTTCAAAGCACAGCTTTCAACAGCATTAACGTTTACCCTCTTCCTAGGGATGAAAAAACGAACATTTTTCTGCATGTTACTAGCTTCACAGAAACTTCGATTTCACAGTTTCTGAGAAAATTGAAAACGATCGATGCATATGTGTGTTTTATTAAAACACGTGGTCTATTGTCCATCACCAATCACGAGCTTTAAAACAAGAATCGAGTAGTTCGCAATTCAAATTACCGTAAAGTTGAAGTTAATTTATTTCACTGCATTCCCCGAAATGATAAATAGCTAAACGGAAATGTTGTTTTATTCAATTATCCTAATTAGTAAGTAAATTTTCGTTGTAGAAAACATTAGTGTTGTAATGTGGGACCTTCCGAGTCATCATTATGATGTGGAAGATGCCAATTTGTCCAAAACACCTACATCCAAGTTTTTGAGTATACTGCAAATTGGATCACTGTAAGCAAAAAAAAAAATCATATTAAATCAATTTTTCTTGTGCTCGTGCTAGTAACATACGTTATTGCGAGGATATAGAGTCGAGTCTTTGTACAAGTGGGCAATGGTATCTTCAAAGTATCAAATGTGATAACAGCCTCTGTATATGTTTCAAATTCTTTGCTATGGTTGACCTGTAGGGTTTTCATAAGTTCATCAGTTTTAGTAGTTTTACCTACAATTACTTAGGATGTCCCTGATCTAACGTAATAATGAATTTTTCCTTCAATAATTGATCGACTTTACTTTAGCAGCATTTTGTTTTACTTGATGAAACCATTTGTCGTACTTGCAACAAAAGCTGCCAATAGGAAGAAACTACCTATTCAACTTTTTCCATTCTTAACGTTTGGCAAGCCTTTGCATTTTTGAAACGGATTAGATAGCAGTTTTTATCAAATAAAATCATTTGCTGTCGCAGTGGACGTTTTTAAATATTCGAATTTATGTTCTTAGAGTAAATTCAAAACGAAAGCGGGTATAAAATGGATGCTTTTCCCTTGTCTTGTTTATCCATGTCGATCAATGGAAATAAAATGTTCCTAACACCTTTAAGGTACAGCACAAATGCGCCTTGGCACAAGGTAGCTAAATTTGTACTATACGTTTAACCCAGTTTTGTCTTCAGTTGTACATTCATTTTTAGGATGTTTCCAGTACATTGGCTTTCCTGCCTTGGCCATGATGGTGATGGTTGATGCTATATTCTTTCCCTTATAATTCTTTCATGGTTTCGCTGCCCATTAGAACTCCTTTCACTGTCCTTCGCACATTACGTTGAGTCAATTTAGATAACTGTTCTTTTACGGTAATGACTGACAATTCTTTATATAAAGTAATGTGCCAATGTCCCGTTTTACATTGTAGCATAACTCGGTCGTTGGAGGAAAATCATGGCGGTTGATATAGCAACTGTTACTATGAAAATAATAAGGAACATTCGGTCAACTACCTTGGCAACTGATTCCCACTCTTCCTTAAGTTCTTCATGTTTTTCTTTCTCCTTTGCCCGGTCCGCCAAGACTGTGATGCCATCAAGTAGTCTGTCCTGCGCAGCCGTCGTCTGTGCTCCTCGATATCGGATATTGTTTTCGTTATTGACTGAGCTTATGAAATCCCGCGAACTCAGAAGTTTATCACCAACTTTGGGAGCAATAACGAGTACCTCTTTAGGATTACCATCAATTTCTGTTGCGTTTCCGTTTGTTTCTGCAAAGAGGTTAGACAATGGGCTGCTTGGATTATTGTTACTTGTCGGATTCCATTTTCTTTTGGGTTTTTCTCGGGGTTTTGTAACGAAGAGGATTGGTCCCAAAATCTCTATAAGGGCAAATTTTGCCCAGCGTGGGACGTTCGAGGTCGGCCCGGTGTTTTCGTAAATATTTAACACAAAGCACGTGGCAATAAGGGCGAGGCCAATCTCAACCATGGAGGCAACAAAGAACTGGCCAATAAGAGGTGTCACGTCCGACGTTGTTGGGGTGTTCTCAGCGATCATTAACATGAACACTGTCATTGCGAGCAGTGTGGTGATGACGAGGGTAACCCTTTCACCCGTGTTGGGTGGGAGAACAAAGGTCAGAAGGGCAAAGGCAGTGATAAGAAAACAAGGCACGATCAGGTTGTTGAAATAGAAGAGTACTTTCCGCCTGATGTGAAGGGTAAATAAGATGTTGGGATAAGGCTCGGGACAGCAGCTGAAAAAGAAAGAAATGTCAACAAAACGCAAAAGACAACAACAACAATATTTATTTCCACCTTTTTCTATGTATGATAAATAAAAAAAAAGATCCAGCAAGTTATAATACACATGATGTAGTGGTTGGGCACCCAAAATAACTATAGAACCTAATCTAGTTGGGTGCCCGTTATATTTCGAATTGATATGTTTTGGTCAAAAAAGAAAGAAATACATAGTAAAATGAAGTAAACACAAATACACAAAAATATACAACTCATAATTGTCATATAAGTACAAAAGTTACAAATCTTTTAACTGAGCTAGATATGAAAACAAGAATTTAGAGGTGAATTCAACTAAACGATTTCTAAAAATATTAGGAATAGTTGTGTTTCAAAGTTTAATATTAAATATTAAAAGACATGGTGCAATGGGGAAAAAAAGAATAGCTTTAGCAAGAAAAAGATTAGGAGCAAGATCACGAATAAGAGCAAAAATAAGAGCAATGGCAAGAACAAGAACAGCAGTCGAGAACCAACCAAAATTTAGAGAGCCTAAGCAACAAGGACGCGAACGTCAAGGAAAACGTTACAAAACAACAGGTTTAATTACAGGATAGAATAACTTCACGTGGGAATGAAAACAGCTGGTCAACTTTCCATCGTTATTTTCAGAAAACAAGAGCGTAAAAAGCTGAATTTTGAAGTCAGTTTATCAAGAACTTGAACGTTAAGATATAAATCATTTCAAGCTTCTTGCGGCTTCAAAAATAAAGCTTCTAATTCTTTACATTCACATTCCTTTAC
>JANRMR010193540.1:0-10465 GCA_025434825.1 Bergia sp. 'catenularis'
TTTAAGACACCCTAAAAGATACCAGATCCCCGATTTTGACCCCTAAAAGATACGACGATCATCCCCGCCCGTTGCCAACTAGAGTCCCCCCCGGGGATTTATTACTTTGTGTTCTGGCTCGGAACATCATGATAACACGATCCTCGATAAGATAATAAGTTTTCTTGTCAATAAACTTTAAGCATGCGCAAATGCGTGAAAGTGCCCTTTTTTTAAAAGTACACTAAAAGTGCACGACTAAACAAGAGATGCTAGATGTAGCTAACTCTGATAGAACTTTTCAATTCTAA
Source organism: Bergia sp. 'catenularis' (assembly GCA_025434825.1). Classification (NCBI taxonomy): domain Eukaryota; kingdom Metazoa; phylum Cnidaria; class Anthozoa; order Zoantharia; family Parazoanthidae; genus Bergia; species Bergia sp. 'catenularis'. The sequence continues at coordinate 291 of JANRMR010193540.1, forward strand.
TGCTCCTCATTTGCTAATGACGGCTTTGTAATGACACTATTCAGTTGAGTAGAACTGAAAACAGGCTTTAATTTTTCAATATGTTTAAATAGTATCTTTATTTTATTTTTTAAAGATTATATTTATTTTAAGATTCGCCCGTTGGGGAAGTGAATACAAAAAGATAGAACACGCGGGCTTCTACAAAGTGACCCACACTAACCGATGTCAAAATGGTGCATATACCCGGCCTTGATAAGCCCAAATAAGACTGTTTAATCACCAAACAAAAAAGGATATTCGAAAACTCTAAAAGTACAAAGAGAGTTCAAACTGACAATTACAAACAGTTGCTCCGCGGGCACTTTGTGCAAATAAGCTTATAATTAAGAGTTGATGTTGTCAAGTTGGAGAACAGTTTTCAATCCATCAAAATAAAAAAAAATCTGCGGACCAATTTTGAAGGAGCTTGCATAGAAGGTGGTTTTTAGAGAGCTAGGAAGAGCGTTCCCCAAAAGCAAAATACGAACAAAATAATCTCTGAAGCAGGAAGTTCTTGAAGAAAGCAGACTGAAGTTTAGATCTCACTGTATGGGAGCAATAAGAACACGATTTTGAGAAGCATAGGTATATTATGGACAGGTTATTTGCTGCTTAACTCATAAAAATATAAAGAGCATGCTCTTATAGTTATTTTATATAAACGGAGTTGGTGCAATTCTGCTTTTAAAACTGCTTTTAAGGGAAGGACCATTAGATCTTGTGCATGGGCGGTGGAAATGAAAGAATGATTTGCATGCAATATTTTTTTTGTGTAGCTACAACTTTTCTTTTTCGCTTCTTCCTCTCACTTGTTTTCAATTCTATTTATAATGTCGCGTTGTGTATATCTTTTTATCTCAGTTTTTGGCTTGCACACTTAAAAAATTGTTTCCTCAACCCTCAATAAGACAGTTGAAATAAAGATGATGATTCCAGCGAAAAAAGGTTATATTATATATTATCAATACTAAGCGAATGTTCATCGGCTGTTAATTCATCATTTGCCAGATTTTACAGAGAGAACGCTTATTTGTGCCTCCATTTGTCATCGAGAACACTTTTTGAAAGAAAGCGCTGCTTCGTTTCGTGGTTCCTCTACGAACTCGCTGCCCGGCGCGCGTTGTCTACTTCTTAAACGCACTGTACAAAAGAAAACATAAAAAAGAAACCAGTGCAATGGTTAAAATGTATTGTAAAGCTTGTAAAAAGCCCTTCTCCCCTGGAATATACCAACTTCGCCTTTCACTGACGTTGATCATGAGATCTGGCGCAGTTCCAGAAATGATCCCTGACAACAATAACCGAACGCATTATTGTTTACGCGCTGGAACACTGTTCTACGTTGATCGTGAGATCGCAGTTCCAGAAATGATCCTTAACCCTAGTACCAAACGCATTATTGTTTACGCGCTGGACCACTGTTCTACGTTGATCGTGAGATCGCAGTTCCAGAAATGATCCCTAATCCGAATAACCGAACGCATTAATGCTTACGCGCTGGACCACTCTTCTATGTCGATCGTGAGATCGCAGCTCCAGAAATGATCCCTAATCCGAATAACCGAACGCATTTATGTTTACGCGCTGGACCATCGGAACTACGTGTAGTTTTAATTTAAAATCGTGACACCATATAAAAGGCTAGGTCTTTTATCGGTACCAATTAGGGGTAAAACTCAGCTTAAGCCACACCCAAATTGACCTTTTAGGGGTTCAATTGAAATTTTCCGACAAGCATCCCTATCCTCGCCCTTTTCATAAGGGAGTCCACCCCCTCCCCCCCTTCCCCCCCTGGCTTTTTAAACTAGGACAGTTAATGTATTTATAAAAATAAGAGTAATGTACAGAACAATTAGAGGCTGAACTTGCTAAAACAATTAAAAATATCGAGTCTTCTGTAACTGTTTCCTATTAAAACAAAGCATGTAAGGTAGTGCAGTGTGAGATTTGCAAACGACAGAAAAACTGGATAATGTAAGATATCAAAAAAGATATTTGCAAGTTATATGACAAATAGATATATCTGAGGCAACAGTTTGAAATGTTTGCTTATTCAAGGCGAGAATATTGTATTTTGGTCGATTTGGGGATGATATAAACGTTCGCGGAGCGCTCGGTGGCCATTGGATATTTAGTGAGAGTTTAGGATACAACAACAACAAAATTAACAATAACATAAACAACGATAACAATCACAAGTCTTCTTGTAATAATGCGACCGATAGAAAAGTTTGCTACTTATCTTTTATTATTGTCATTATTCTTACTTTTTCCAACACAGTCCAACACCGTCCAACATCATCCAACATATTTTCTCCAACAATGTTGGATGTGAACTGGTGCCACACTTGTCAAAAATTATTTGTGCCAGCGGGGAGTCTGGGGAGAATGGTAGATCGCAATGCAACTTGGGAAAGCGGATGTGGGGAGTGTGGCGACTGTAGTGATCATTCTTCCGCGGTGTGGAAAGTCACTGCTTTCTTTTCTTGATATCTTTCTAGTTCTCTGAAAACACCATGTCGAAGTCAAGCCAGTCCACAAAATTTAGGAAAGTTGATATTGATGAGTTAGATGAAAATAACTTTCAAGACGAGCAAGTTGAAGAAGTTGGACCCAGTGGACCGGATGAGGGAGAGGTTAACAACTTTCTATTGCAGTATCCTTAGACCTTACATGGTAATGAAACTTGTCAAATAGTTTTGCAGTGTTGTCTGATTAGAAATTGTATCTTTTGACTAGTTCCCTCAGTTTTATAAGTTTTGGGGAATTTAGTCACTGTCATGCCAAAGGGAAGCTTGTTCATAAATTTGTTGAATCGAGAGAAAATCGTCTGACAGTCTTGAGCTGCTTCGCTATATTGCTCCTCTACACTGCCAGTGATTTCTGCCGAGCTTTTGGTTTTCTTTTACATATATTTATTGTTAGCTATTGTACGTATATTTGTAAACTTGTATTTAAAAACTAAAGAGAAGGGCTAGATACATTTGCTATTACATAGATTGATAGAATATGCTGGTTCTACCATATCCTTTTAAAAGCTCAAGTACAACTATCAGTTGTATATATTTATTAGTAGAATACAAATTTGGCCTGTTTATCTATTTTAACAATTATTCTAGTGTGTGAACCTTACGGTGTTGTGTCAACTGCAAGTAAGTAAAATTTGACCTACATTCAAGTGCATTTTGTAAGAGGCCAATGGAAAATTGATTTTTAATGCCTAATATCCACCCCCTCCCCCTTCTCCAGTGCCCCTTCATATTTTCAGTTTTTATATGTAGTGAACATGCAATCACCAAACTACAGCAAAGGTTTCAGATTTGACTTCTAATTTGATATTCAGTTTGTATTAGTACAGCTTGTTATGACTGATGTTGTACTTTGTTGAAGTCTTGTCTTCAAAAAGAACATTTGGCATGTATTCAGCTTGTGTGCTCAGATATATTTTTCTTCTTGCCCACCCCCAGAGTGTGAGAAATCTATCCCCCTTAACTTCCATTGAACCTTAATGTTAACAAATCAAGTTTCTAACACCCTGTGGGAGTAAGATATACATATAAAATTGTTTTATGTAAATTTATTTACTTGGCAATGAAACTAAAGTTAAGTTTACCGTAAAACCAACCACCGAGAGAAAGTCGGCCAAAAGACATGTTGATCACACAGCTGTTTTTAATTGTGTGACAGTTAAAATTACACATATCAGGGGTATAATTCTTAGGTCCCTTCCTGACAGACTATCCTTACCCATCCTTTAGAAGTTATTCTGTGGGTCTGGCAAGTACAAGAATATTGAGCTTCCTGTCTTTATATTTCTTGTTTTACTCATTAGTTTCTTTTTGGTTCTGCTTGATGGTGTGTGAATGTGACAAAACAGAAGCTCTATTTTTAAAGTTGTATAAAGATTGAAATGGCTCTTATTTTGTTTGTTCATATTCTCTGTAAAACCACAAAATTGAACTTTCCAAAGACACCAGTGGAAAGTTGGCTAGCTGGTTGCATTCTGATATAGAATTATTGTATTCTGTAATTAAGTCCAATGTTGTTCCTATTGCATTTAAACACTTTAATATGATAACAAGATAAACATTTTATTGTGGAAGTATATTTTATTGTGTTGCATAGTGAAATGCCCTTAACTCCAGAAAAGGAAAAAGAACAATGATGCTTTAAAGGCTGTATTGCAGAACCCTCCAATATTGTCCAAGAATCAGGCTGTGAAGGTAAGTTGAACATTCTGTGTTATTGTTTTCTTTGTAATTTTCCCCTCATTTTCAGGTATAACCAAGTTGATTAGTGGATTTGTGGTTTTATACCAACAATTTTTATAAGAATTGAAAAAGGAAAAGAACTTTAATTTTCAAAAATATGAAAAGTTGCAAGTTAGATAAAACAAAAATTTTAAACAACATTTTTAATTGACATTATAAGTTTTCCAACCAGGCTAGTGAAAACCTGCTATGATTAATTGTAAATAAAATTTTTAATTAATATAATTTATTGGTTAATATAAAAGTTTTAATCAATGTTATAATTAATTTTTCCAACCAGGCTAGTGAAAACTTGCTATGATTGTGAATTTTAAACATTGTAAATTCTCTTAATTCAGTTTTAATTACCATGAGTATAAATAAAGGTTATTATTATATTATTACTAAGAAATTATAATAAAAACTAAATAGAGTCTGAGCAGCCTCATAATGAATGTGCTTGATAAAGAAGAACTGAAATCTTCGTGAATTGAGTGACCTCACAAGTTCTGTGTTGGTAAAATAAACAATTAATTTTTTTCTCCCAGCTTATACCCCCCAATGCTTTGACCAAGCAATTCTGTAGATCAACTGACTAAATTGGTTTCACTTTATTAACATTATGATTCAATAAATAAATGCAGATATGACAAGTTATTACCTGTAAGCTGCAAGTGTTAACAACAGAAAAAGAATGAAAAAGCCAGAACTAGTTACATGAATTATTGTTCTTTTCAAGTTAAGATAGAACCACATTTTTTGAAAATTATTTCCTTTGTATGAAAGGTTAAAACAATTTTCTTGGAGGATATTTCTATTACTAAGCTTTAGCAGAAGTAGAAAACTTTGAAAATCTGGTTGTATTCCAAATTTTGTGAAAAATATACATGTCAATATTTTTGTGTGTGTGACATCTACTAGTGTCTGATGCAGCTTGATTTGGTTTCAGGACAAGTCGTTTAACCTGGTGATGCGTGTGCTGACATCATTCAGTTCTAAAGATATTGAGCAAGGTGTTAAATCACTGGATACAACTGAGACTGATATTCTGATGAAGTACATCTATCGAGGGTTTGCAGAACCTACAGAGAACAGAAGTGCTGCTCTGCTTACATGGCATGAAAAGGTTAGTATATGGAAGATTTATATCTTGTTTATAAACTAAATCCTTTCCCAAGCCCAGTGGTTCATTAGGCCAGTGCTTATCTCCGGTTTCCATTGCCTTATGCAAATGAGAATCTGTGACTCCCCCTGGATGGGACATTAATCCATCACAGGGTAGCCCCCAACAGAGGCTGGTACCCATTTATACAGCTGAGTCAACTAGAACAAGTTGAGTAAAGTGCCTTGTTCAAGGACACAACACACTGGTCTGGCCGGGGTTTGAACTCATGACTTTCAGGTTATGAGTCGGACACACTAACCACTCTACCATTGTGCCACTGACATTCCTTACTCCACTGAAATTCAAATCTTTGGGAAACAGTGCTAGCCCTATCTTCCTCCATATGAGGACATTTGACTTTGTGGTTTGTTTTCCAATTTTGCATTGCTGTAGTCCATGGCAAAATTGTTTGATTCATTACATTACCAAATCCCCCACATACACAGAGTTCAGCTCCAGAAGAAGAAAAATCTAGTGCTCGCCACAAGGTCGGGTTCCAGGAGTTATGGAAAAGTGGTCAATTGTGGTTGAAGTTGATATGCAAATTAGGGCGCCCTGTCGGGTTTTTTAGCTAGCTAGAACACCAAGTTCATTATTATTTTTCGAGCCTGTCTCATTAAAAATGTGCACTTCATTGGTATTGTTTGATTGTATTAAGTATTTCTTGCTGTAAGCAAGGTTTCTATGGAAAGAAAAATGTAGCAAGACTTTATTTTCACTTCAGGTACTGGCTGCTAATGGACTGGGTACTATCATCCGTGTGCTTACAGACAGGAAAACAGTGTGATGTCACTGAAAGAGGACTCCTGTGTAATGGACTAACCAAGTCGACATTTTTTTATTGTGAATAAACTTTTTCACTCTTCTCTGATTAAAGCAAAATTGTTAAAAACTAGAAAGTATAAAGAGTTTGTGCTAATTGGCCCAGCTTGTTACATATGATATCTTAACATCGATCGTTTATTTTTACATTATTAATACAGTTTAGGGTGTGTGCAATTGACCATATTCGGAAGTATATGAAATAAGAATATTTTAATCACTTCAGTCAAGCAGTATGCTTATTCTGAGATATAGATGTTTCAAAAAATGGTTGCCTTGATTATTGTGTATTGTGCACTCTTACACACTTTGTACTCTCTAAGCTGTTTAGATGAGGTATTTACCATCTGCTGCACAAGAAGATTGTGTCATCAAAATCCAATTGATTTTTTAGAATTCTACTTTCGATGGAGAAACTTCCTTTCTTCCTTTGCTTTTAGAAACCCACAATTCCATTTAGTCTGGGTTTGTACCAATGCACCGTACGATCTTTTACAAAAGACAAGCTGTAATATTGTTTAAATAGTTTCTTTATTTGGTTGATCCTTTTATTGTTAACTGCTTTGAGACTTCCCCATTGTATTCTTATTCTGAATACGGTTGATCAAACGCACCCCAAGTGTTCCTGTAAAGCAGGCCAGCTGGCATTAAGTAAAGAAATTTTGTATACAGATTTTGATTGTTTGTAAGAAAGAAAGTTTGAAATTAACTGGGTCTTTAGTTGTCTTATTTGCTTACTCAAGATGTTTAATTTTTTGCAAATTATTTGTCTGACCCCATTTAACAACTTTCTCTTGCTTGACTTTCTTACTTTCTTTCCTTATATGACTTATTTTTCCTTCCTTTCTTTCTGTTCTTTCTTTTTTTCTTCCTTGTCTTTCATGTTTTCATATTCTTCCAGTTTATTTTCTTCTCGCTGTTGAAAGCCAGGGTGGGAGTGAGCGCATTGACTGTATGTATATCAGATCAGCGGTTTGACCCATTTGTAAGAAATCCCACCATTCCGGTGACTGCAAGTGAAGCTGTTAAGAAAATATGGCAGTCGACAATAATGCTCTCATGAGATATTTGGAATTAGTATAAAACCAACAAGTGAATATCACTTTTTGCGCGCTCTGATTGTTAAAAAGTGAATATCCACCGCTATTCACCTTTTTTCCATTCATGCATGAAATAAGACAAAATGGCGACACGTTTCGCTTCTGTTTCTGATGAAGAAATTAATTCTATGAATGAGGCGGCAACTCCAGAGAACACAAGCGCTTTTCGTTGCTGCTTCCGGCAAAGCGAAAAGAGCTGCGAAGGGAATTTTGCGTAAATCCTTCCTTTTTTTTCTTTAAATTTTTCTTCATTATTGGCATAAAGTTAAATTACAAAATTTCTAACAAAATCAAAAAAATTAAATTACAAAATAGCTTAGAGAATAATAAAATCAAACATAAATACGCACAAATGTAAAGGAACCACTATATTATCTGCTACTGCTACTTTGATTACGCTTTCACAGCCATCCATTTGTCATAATAAAATGCTAAAGCTCCTCCTCTAAATCCTTCCAATATCGACCTTTTTAGAAATATTTGCTTTCCTATATTAACGAAAAATAATTTGTTTGGTCTTGAGAGTAAAAAAAGGAATTCAATTCACAACTCACTGATTAACCAGATAGACGCTTCAGGGGTGTAATCAGCTTCGAGGGAGAGCAGGCAAAATACTTTCCGTTGATTTTGTACTTTTAAAAGACGTAAAATTATGATTGTAAATGTTTTTTCCAATGCTTGCCCCCACGACCCCGCTGGGAACTCTCACCTCTTGATTTATGAAGTCCAGCTACGTCCTTATATGCAACTCCGGCGTGTTAGGCGTTGAAGCTTACCAAACACCTGGGGCTCTTCGGAGGAAAGAGTTAATTGGTGATAAATATGATCAACCTGTCATCATCAGTGATCACTCGATTACGAGTAGGATTGTCCACCAATGTTTCAGTCTCAGGAGGGGTTCTTAGGGGTAAAAGTGATAGGAACGCTTGTCGGAAAAACTACCCTAAAAAATACCAAGCAGTGAAAAAAATCGACCGTAGAAAATACCTCACTGTGCAAAATGACCCCTAAAAATATACCAAAAACTGAGAAAAGCGCTCTTTTCTTTTTGCTTGTGATGTCGCGTGCCCCTAAAAAATACCATTTCTATATCAAAACCAAGACTTTTCTCTGACAACCCTTAAAAAATACCTGAGTCCTAATACGGCGAGCATCCCTATAATGCCGACATGTGAAGAACCCCCCTCCACAGGGTTTTCAGTTCTCATGTATACAGTCTTATGCAAGATGCGCACGGCCTTCTGCACACATAATAGAGAAAGTCGGTTGTGAGCGACAAGGGAGTCTTATCGCGCTCTTTTCACAGCAGGCGTTTGATCTGGACTTTCCTGCATGCGCATTCCTGCTCAAAGAGAAAAACTCCTTCATGAACGGTCAATCGCCATCCTTGCCTGTCATAGCAGCATCTTCCCATTTCTCGACACAAATGTTACATGACTTAAGAAGTTAAGTGACGCTTTCAGATTGTAGCGTTTCCCCAGTCCCAAAGTCCCCCTCTCGCCCTTGTTTCAGTGTGCCAAGTTGGTTGTAAAGGATCTTCTTTGGAAGGCGGGAGTCATTCATTTGTAGGACATGTCCTGACCTCCGAAGTTGATTTGCAAACCAACCCGCCTCAATGCTAGTGCAGCTGGCCTCTTCCAGGATGCGTTTTCGGTTAGGCTGACACCCAGGATACAGCGGATGTGGTGTTGACCTTAAGGTGCGTCGATAGGTCGTCCAAGACTCAAACCCATACAGGATCGTCGGTAGAACAACCTGTAAACTTTTTTTTCAAATTGGATTTCGATAATTTTCGGATCACTTTTAATTTTCTCTTCGTCTCTTTCGATTTCGGCGGCACGCATTTTTTAAAAAAATTTTTTAATTTTTACTTCAAAGATGCTTCCAAACAGACTCAGTAGAAGTGTATTGGACCAAAGTGTCAAACTTCCAAAAAAAAGCGCCCTTTCTCAATGAATTTTGGAAGGTTTCTGATGATAAACCGGGATATTTTTTTAAGTGGCCTTAGGTCAAATTATCAAAAATTAAACTTTGGGCGTGAACTTGATCCTCATCGTTGTAATGAGGCTACAAGTAACACGTCTTTGTCATTTAATCCAATTACATGTAGAAATGGACATTACAGTCTCACAGAATCATACAAAATCACTCTCAAAGTGCAGAAAATGACATTTCCATTCTTCAACATTTTCGTGGGAGGTCATGCAAGGTCCTCTGACAACATATCCGAGCAATAAAAAGAACTTTGGGGTCCTGGTGCCTAGTCGCTTGCTCGCGCATACTCAGAATGTAATTACCGCAGAAGAAGCAAGGGAGACAAGCCATTGATTGTCTTACTTGCTTGGGATTTTTCTCTCAAATCAACGGTTTATAGACGTTAAATTATTTTTGAAAGTATGATCGCTGATACACTTTTGATTCTTGTTATTTCCATAGCCACAGCTTTGCTTTCGGAAGGTGAGTAACTTGTTACTAAAATCATATCTCTCGCTATGGACCATAGTATACCGTATAAGCTGTCTACAACTTGAATGGAATTTTAGGTAATTTTTTTAAAATCACCTTTTCTCAATCAATAAAGTTAGAAACATTTTGTGAGTTATTTATTTAACTAATGCCAATAAAGCCAATCACTCGATGATTGAGCGCTGCACACTAAAGTCTAAAATAATGTACTATGAACAGAAGTGATTGTCATGTTCCAATTTACTTAATTAGAGCCGGTAAATGAGATCTAGGCACTTGAAGTTGAAACAGAAATGGTGAGACTGTGGGAAATGTTGTACAAGACGATTGAAACACAAATGGTGAGACTGT
>JANRMR010193573.1:0-10461 GCA_025434825.1 Bergia sp. 'catenularis'
TGACCACTAATATACGCAAAGATAATTTAAACTCTAGCGGAATGTTTTGGTTGCAGATTCATACATTGTCATTTGTCTTCATTTCAAATATTACTTATTACTTTAACAAGAGATAAATTATCTGAAATGCAAATGCTCGAATGAAACAGTGCTAAATAACAGAGGCAGCACTTCACTTCTCTTTGAGAACTTCTAGTTTTAAAAGTATTCATACAGTCACGAGACAGTGATTCATGGTCATCTAGTTATCGTTAGGATTGGGGTTAGGGTTACTTTTGTTTTGTAGAAAGGCGACAGAGTAAGAACCTGGGCTATGAATACAATAACATTTTGGCAGTTGGCAGCGAATTGATTGATTGTAATGCATGAGTTGAAATCTCAAGTTATTGTTGTATTATAATCTCTAATACTTTTCTCTGCGAAAGATACCACTTGATTCATTGTTACCAATATTAACGCGTGATCTCACATCAAAAAAGTTATCGTTGAACTAAAAGTTATCATATATCTTATCATAGTATAAGTTTATTGTGTTCTCTTGCAAGTTTCTCACTCTGATGTGTTCCCGAACCGCCGTTCTCCTGCCGTTTTGCGATTTCGGGCACGCGTACCACTTCATTTTCTGGCAAGTTTTGGGCGCGCGAGGACTGGGTCGAGCTATGAAGCGGTAAAGACATGCCCACGAAGAGCTCTCGCTTTTCTTTTGAACTAAATGGAAAAACGTGAAGGAAACACTGTAAAAAATTTTAAAAGGAAAACAAGATGCAGTAGTACAAGTTGTTGAGACTTGTTTCGTGCCTTTATTGTTGTCGTTATTGACTGTTTTGATGTTGCGGGATATTGCTGTTTGCGCATGCGGGGTGTACGGGCAGGGAGCAAGTGAAGAAGAGACATTTTTTTTAGTGTGAGAGTGATAGCAGTCGGACGGATTCAGTGTCATTAGAGATTCGGGAATTGAACTCAAGAGAGAACAATTGGTCCTTCGAGCCGGATATCTCGACCAGCGAACCAAGGATTCGAAGTATGACAAGGATAATACTGGATCGACTTGTGGTGGAAAAGTTTATCGGCGTGTGCATAATTTTACATGATTTGGTTGTGGGAAATATTGGATTATCGACGTGTGTTTTTTACTGGATCGACCAACCATTGTGGATAATTTTTATCGGCGTGTTTCTTTATCGACGTGTGTGAAAAGTTTGGATTTTTAGACCACTGGATTCTGTGTATCGATTGGCCAGAGAGAAAGTTTGGAAGTTCTCGTGAGGCACATGAGGAAATCAAAGCCGAACAACGTGATCGATTTGAGAACCCAACTGCCCCAGCAATGAACAGTTACTTTGTAGGAGAGCAATTACAGCGAGAAGTGGGAGCAGCGACTAAAGACCAAGAAACTTGGAAGCTAGATCCAACAACGTATTCAAAATGGTACAGAGTACATCCACGCATCAGACCAGAGATTGGATATTCGTTAGTACGTGTCCAAAGTTGGGTTCAACGATTCATTGACAACTCTCGCAAACCAAAAACGCAGCGAAATTTTGGAGAGCTAACACCAGCTGAATTACAGAACACATTGAGAATAGAATCATCCGTGAGGCCAAATCGATAATTTCAGTGAAGAAATACATACCCTAGAATGTGGGAAGCCTATGCCAGAGAAGAGTTCACTGTTGCCATTCACTCCAGTGTTAAGTGATGGACTGCTGAGATCGAACACTCGACTTAGAAATTCAGATGAACTTTCGGATAACACAAAGTTGCCTATCATTCTGCCAAAGAACCATGCCGTTACAAGACTGATAGTGAAGTATTACCACGAGGTCGAGGGACACGAGATGGGGATAAACTTTACTATTAACCATTGCGAGAGAAATATTTAATGATTCATTGCAGACAAAAAGTCAAGAAATGTGTGAGAGAAGGGCTGAGTGCAGAAGGTACTTTCATGGAAGACCGGCCCAACAGCAGATGGCGCCACTACCAAGGATATGGCTGGAACAGACAATGAGACCCTTCGCTAACTGTTGTACAGGCTTTGGGGGTCCATATTTGACAATACAAGGACGTGGCAAAACTCGTGCCAAATGTTATTTATGTTTAATCCTTTGTTTGCAGACGCATTGCTACCATTTAGAGATGGCTACGTCTCTTGAAACTGATGCTTTTCGTAGAGCATTTACTACGATGGTGGCTCGACGAGGGTGGCCACAAAAGATGCTCAGCGACAATGGTACCAATTTCGTGGGAGCAAACAACGAGCTGCGGGAGTTAGTGGAGCAGATCAACCCTGAGGCGATTGTACGGATGACAGCGAACCGTGGTGTGACCTGGTACTGGAACCCACCTGCAGCGCCACATTTTGGTGGGGTATTTGAGAGCATGATCAAATCTGCTAAGAGAGCAATATCTGCAGTATTGCTGAATGCTGATGTCAGTGATGAGGAACTCCAGACTGTGTTTGCAGGGGTTGAAAGTCTGTTAAACTCCAGACCCCTTACTACTCTCAGTGGAAATCCGAACGATGAACCTGTGCTGACTCCTAATCACTTCCTTATTGGCCATAGGGCCGGTGAGTTGGCGCCTGAAAGTGTGGACACAACCAGGTTTAATCCTTGTAAACGATGGAGGAGAATTTAGGAGCTAATACGTCATGTGTGGCACCGATGGATGCGAGAATACTTACCACAGATCGGGCTCAAGGCAGAAGTTGTTCTTCCCTACCGAAAATTTGCAGAAAGGAGATGCAGTGCTTGTTGTGGACCCGGATGCGCCAAGACGTAAATGGCACGTGGGACGAATTGAAGCAATCTACCCTGGCCGAGATGGGCTTGTGAGAATCGCAGATGTATTATCGGAGGGAAAGGTTACTCGACGAACAATCCATCGGTTGTCGCCGTTGGAAGCTGAATCTTTTTGCATGCGGGATATTGCTGTTTGCGCATGCGGGATGTGCGGGCAGGGAGCACGTAAAGAAGAGACATTTCTTTTTTAGTGTGAGAGTGACAGCAGTCGTACGGATTCAGTGTTATTAGAGATTCGGAAATTGAACTCAAGAGAAAACACAATTTCTGAGGCACTCTCCCCAGAACACTCGAGAATAAGAATTGACCACTCACCAGGGTAGCTCAGAAGAAGAGGAGGATATCGTTGACTCGGCATTGAGCATGGCGCAAGGAGTGGGAGAGAAACTTGATTTGTTTCTGAACAAACTGGCTAAGCTAGGAGATATCGAGCTGCAAATTAAAGAAATAATGAAAGATTTAAAGAAGTCAACCTTTTAGATTTGGAATTGACAAGAGTAGAAGAGAAAACGTGCGAGATGAAAGACGGCATAGAATTTATGGAAAAGGAGTTCGAAGATGCGAGAAAGATACAGAAAAAAGGGACTATGAAAACGAGAGCAGAATTTCAAAGTCTGGAGGAAAAATGCTAAATTTGGAAGTGTATCAGAGAAAGGAAAACCTTGTGTTCTACGGAATTTAAGAAAAACAATTTTCTGAAGGCAGTGAGGACACGACAGAGTGCATATTCAAAGATTTTTTGGACGATGAGCTGGAGTTGCCTCTGGCTCGATGTGTCAAATTCCAAAGGGTCCACCGCTTAGGAGAAACGAAAGGAAACGGCACCCCGAGACCCATTATTGCAAGATTATTAAAATGCCCCGATGTGGTACAGGTAATGCAACGGAGAAAGAACCTGAGCAAACAGTCAGGCTTCGGTATTCGTCAAGACCTCCCGAGAAGAGTTATCGAGCTGCGGAAACCCCAAATTCCAAAGATGGTGGAAGCAAGGAAAGAAGGGAAGCAGGCATTCTTCAGTAAAGCAGAGCCATACAGACTCATTATTGACGGACGTTACATAAGCTAAGTTGATAGTTATATTACGGGTTCCTCTTGGATACAATATAGTTAGAAAATTCAGTAGTTCTTTTGTGTGTTTTTCTAGCATTCAAAATACACTGTCTTTTTTGTTTCCGAAACAAATCTAAAATTTCTATTTTTATTAGATTTAAATAAGTCACGTTAAAATAATGTTTCTATAGTGCGAGTACTCTTAGGGCATTTAACTGAATCAGAACAGCGATATGCAAGGCTTGTTGTTGTTGCTGTTGTTGTTATTGTTATTGTTGTTGTTATTGTTGCTGTTATTGTTATTGTTATTGTTATTGTTATATAAGCGTTTCGTTTTGTATATGTGCGTTGTTTGTGTGTTGTGAGTGTTGTCATTGCTTGAAGAAGAATAGCTAATGACTGGTTTCGATCTTATTTAAGTAACAGAAAACAATTTTTAACAATTGGAAATACACTGTCTGAACAACGCCTTATGACTACTCTAACCTCTACGATGACAAATCAGATTTCCCAATAGATGAATTATCATGTTCCTTTTTAAACAGTCCTAAAATTCCGAAACTATCAAATTCCATGAAAAACCTTTGTGAAGGAGAACTAACAGTTACAGAACGTTTAAATGTGTTATCTTCTTTCAAAAATAGCAGAACCCCTGGAAACGACGGCTTAACAGTGGAATTTTATAAAACATTTTGAAATCGGCATATTGGAAAGATGCTTGTGGATTGCTTAAACTATTATTTAGTCATTATTTTAATCATTATTTCTTGTTTGTTTGTTTTTTTCGTCGTCAGTGTTGTAAAACAAAACTCAACTCAACTCATTTTGGAGCACTATGTGAATGAAGTCAGCTCATTTTGGGGCACTTTGGCTTCTTCGAGCCCGATTGAGCCGAAACCAGCAACATAAGGATATGAACGGAGCACTGTGTTTTGTGTAATAGCAAATCAACGCACTCAAAACCAAGAACTTATTGATAACGAGAACCCCAAACAGCCTGAAAATCATGGAAAAAGAAGGGTTGATATTTTTTAAAAGTCGGAAGAAGGCAGCGAAATAGGGGTTGACGAAGGCAAAGAAAAAGTTAAAAAGAACTACTCGACCAAAAAATACTTTGAGAAACCGAAGGAACTAAAATTGGCAATTTGAAATCAGAACGGAATGAAGCAAAAGAGGCAATGAAGAAGGAAAGACTAGAATTTGTTGTTGTTGAGAAACTGATTGACAGTTTGAGAAACCTTCATGGAACTTGCGAGGATGATAAGATCATAAATATCGTATCGAATCCTTTGAAGAAACAATTTTGTGAAATTTCTACGCAAAAAAGAGAGTGTTTAAAAGAAGCAAGCTCATATATATCTCCGGAGCACAAAAGGCAGGGGAACAGCAGACTCTGTCAGAAATTTTCTACTTAACTCTACTCAACGTCGTGTTGATGATGACCTTGATAGTAAGTCCTTTATCAGTAGTAGTTCCTCGAGTAAAGCTTCATTGGTTAGAGATGAAGACGAAATAGCCACATCTACAGTCAATCCCATAGGATGGAAGCAAATTGATTTCCTATTCAGATGTGATCATTATGTATTTCATCACGTATTGAGTTAAAGAAAATCATGGAAGCGAATCCAGTGATCCTACTGCACACTTGAAAAACCTAAAGCTAGTTAAAAAGTCCCTAAAGTGCAAGTCCCGTTCACACTTCAGCCGCTCATCTTATACCGGTGAGGATAAAGGGACACACTACGTAGGTTCTGGGACCTCGAAGCCATAGTAATGCAACATTTACCTGACCTTATGAGAAAGAAACATTGACTAAACTAAAGAAACCGAAGTGCTCAAGAATGATCCTTATGAGAGAGGAATGCCGTGGAGCCGGAAAGGCAAACCAGAGTTTGATGATAATTCTGAAATGGCTCTTTCAAGAATGCGAACCCAAGAAAAGTCGCTTGTGAAAAGAGACGCCAACATAGCAAAAGTCCAAAACCAGACCATCGAAAACTATGCAAGATCAAGCAGTTCCTATCACACTTACCAATTGTGAGAAAGGATAAGGCCACGACCATGCAAAGCACAATGGAAAAAGCTTGAACGATGCCATCTTGCCAAGCCCCGAGCTTCAAAGAGAACTGACTGATGGATTAATTCGGTTTCGTCGTGGTCTAGCCGGATTTACAGCGGGTATTTCTGAAATGTTCCTATAAGTAGCCATGGGAGAGACAGATTGACTATTCCACAGGTTCGTGTGGTGCAGTTTTGATCATACAAAATATCCCGATGTCTACAAAAGGTTAAGGTTAAGTGACTTTATTTAACGAGGGTAACACGTGACAGTAATTGTGGTAACTGATACACTTGTGGCCCTTGGTGCGCACTTTACCCCCCTCCCTCTGTCAGTGCTCCTTTTTACGGGTATTTAAAGCTAAAGCTACCCAGTCAGAAGAAAGTTGAAGCAGACGTTGGAGTCACCGAGAATCGAACTGGGGACCTCTAGCTCCGAAGGCCGCGCACTAACCAACTGAGCTACGCCTGCTTCTCCTACAAGTTTTGTTGTTTTCTGTTCAGTAACACAGCCTTATCATTCTGTGCACAGATGCACGTGCTTTAGTTGTGCACTTCAGACACACGCTCAATCCCAAGTGACTGAATATAGATAAGCCGCCAAAACCGTAGAAAATTCAATTTGTGCTGATGGCAAGTTAAACTCCGCAGAAATTGTTGAAGACGCACTCTCCGTAATGAGCTTTCTGAGCTCTTGGCCAAGTCGGGATTCAAACTGCGCAATTGGACGTCAAATAAACCGTCAGTCGTTGATAATGTTCCACTTGATGAATAGCTTTCAAGCTTCCCAATTTGTGAAGGAGGTATTAAAACTCTCAAAACCTCGGGAATCCCGTAAAAACCAGGTGAATAAATGTTTATATTCCGAACTGAGCCACCAAAGTCAAATGAGAAGCAATAGAACGTGCAACTACAGCCCTGTTCGACCCACTCCAGTTCTTTTCACCGTTCACCATAGGAGCCAAGACCCTGATCCAAGAGATTTGGACAGCTGGAATTTAGATGGGACCAAAAACTACGAAATGACCTTAAGTGAAAACAGGAAACGTGGATATCAGAAATTCGCCCCAACCCAACTGAGATACAGCTGCACATGTTCTCAGATGCTTTCTGTTCTCATTTCAAGGAGTGTAAGAAGTAAAGGCATCCAGAGTGGTGATGGGAATAGCATTAGCTATAGTGATGACCTTCTCAGCAAGCTGCACACAATTGAACATGCTTAAGTGTCCATGTACTAGATTTAAAAAAACCCTGCAGTTTTTTTAATTTTTGTATTGGACAAGTGAAAGCAACTTTAATCATTTCTCTTTTAAAGCAACAAGTGACAGTTATAAGTTCTGATTTGGGTTAGGGAAATGGGGGGGCGAGTGGGTCATGCTTTTTGAGCCAGAGTTTTGGGGTGGGTCAGCAGATTTTATGCCTTTGAAGGGGGATGGGTTATGTTGGTTTGTACCACCACTTTTCCTTGTGCTTTCCTCCCCCCATACTTATTGACCAGTCCCTTAAGGCGTTTGTTGCTAATCGTGTCGGAGAAATCCACAAGCACAACGAGCCTGATACAGTGGCATCATGATCCGGGAGAGCTTGATCCATCAGACGTTCCCACAAGGGGTACGCCAACCTCTGAGCTCATAGGAAAAAGGTAAAGGTAAAGGTAGCCGTTATTTAACGTCGGTAGTTCCTTCAGCTCCTATAGCTGGTATCAGTGGAAGCCGACGGTGCGCACTTTACCCCCCTCCCTCTGTCAGTGCTCCGTTTTACGGGTATTTAAGGCTAAAGCCACACAGATCAGAGAAAAGTCGAAGCAGACGTTGGAGTCACCGAGAATCGAATTGGGGACCTCCAGCTCCGAAGGCCGCGCACTAACCAAATGAGCTACGCCTGCGTTTTCTATACACTCATAGAAAACGCTAGCTCATTAAGAGCAAGCGCTTTTTAGACGGCCCAGAGTTCTTGAAACCTGACGAGTCAACTTGGCCTAACAAGCCACCAAGTGAAGCAGTCGTGGAAGAATTTGAAAAGTGAAAAGAGAAAAGTGACGGTGACAAAGACCAAAGGTTCTGAAATTTGAACGCTCAGAAAGACGACAATGAATTTTTGAGAACAAGTTCTTTATTGTTTTCCATGAGTAATAGTCAACTTGGCTTCGCCTCGTCGACTATACACTCATAGAAAACGCTAGCTTGTGTTCTAATTGTTAAATGTATATCAAATAAAGCATGCTAAACTAAATCAATTTCAAAATAAATAGAGGATTTTTTAGCCATCTTACCAGTTTCAGCGTGAGATTTGCTTTCTACAAGTAAATCTCTCCTTGTCGTGGCAGCCTTCTTCCTTTGTTGTTCTTCAAAGTGTGTTTCACCTAACACAGGACTTTGTACAACAACGGCAGAACTTTCTTTAAGACTTCTTTGTTCCAACAGATCTAAATTTAGAGGGACGGAATGACTTCGACGTAGCTCCTTTTGAACAGGGTGAGCGGAACTTCCAACCTGACCTAGAAAGAAGATTACACGATATGTTTTCAAGGAAACTTTGCGTATGATGAGTTTTCTAATATTTCAGACATGGATTTTCTGAGCACTTTGTAAGAACCTCCGCATCTTTTTGAAGATTTTCTATCTTTTTTCTTTTTGATTTACGGAAATCAGTTCCATTTCTGAAGAAGTGCGAATCCAAAGAACTCCCAAGATATATAAAAAAGGTTCAAAAGTATTAAAAATTTCTTTAAATTGTCTGAAACTGTACTGAGTTACTACAGTTTTTAAGAAAACACTAAAAACAGTTAACATACTCTGTTATAAATTAATGAATATGAAAACGTACTCCATATATTGCTTTTACCGAAGCAATTTATGTTTTACCTTCAAGTTGTAAAAACATTGCCATTTTCAAGTCAAAACGCGCTGCTTGGTATGATTCTTCGGAAATTTCAACGTCCAGTGACAGCGACTCATCACCAACAAGTTGCTTGATCTCATCTGTGAGAAAAACTTCTTCAAATGATTTCTTAAGTTGACCGCTATTATATCTCCGCCAAATCTCCTCCAGAGTTGAGAGACTGCTCACTTCCAGGATGCACAGAAGGCTTCCTTTACGCAGATCAAGCACTGAAGCTAGTGCCCCTAAAGCAATGGTTTCTATCTTCTTATACATGTCGTTGGAATTCAAGTTGCAATACGATAAGAGAGCAATACTGAAAGTGCTAAAGACCACACTGACAGACAAATCTGTAAATTAGGAAAATATTCAACGGTTAGTAAACTTTGTCAGTGCATGTTGTATCTTGGTTATCTTGCAACAAATAAACAAATTGAAAATCAAATCAAACGTGGATGAACTAAATATATGAGCAAAGGCCGTATAAACGTTAGGCTTGTTTCAAACGTCCTGCTACAGTCGAATATATTTTGTTGCAAATACACGTCCAAAACGAAATGGAGCTTATTTTTGTACAATTGTTAATCCACTTCCAATAAATTAAGTTAATTGAACTTTCACAATTTATTTTAGACGAATATTTGCTGCAAAGTTTAGCGGCTTCAATTAAATTCAACTGTAGCACGAAGGAAATTTCATATATAGAAAGTTATAAATTAGGAAGGATATTTTGCAAGGAAAAATTTTTTATAGATTGGTATGGAAACTCATATAATATGAAAATCATTATTTAAGAAAGGTGAGGTAATATATTCTTTTCGATGAAAACTTGGAAATTGATTAATTAAAAAGCTCTTAATGTTCCTGTAAAATTATGTAGTTTTATCGTATCAAAAAAATTTTTGTTTCTGTGTCTTCAAAATTAGTTTCTAGACAAAATTGAAAGGGATGGTAGAAGATATATATTTTTGGAGATGTAATAATGATTGAAATAAAATAAATATTGATTATAAGTAAATTATGAAATAGGATATCAAGAGATGGTAGCTTAATAAAAATATTTTGTGGAAATATGGTAGATAATATAATATATTCTGAATAAAATGTGTAACGATTTGGAAATATATATAATTCTGGGCAATGTAATTGTGAAAATAAATGGTAGAAATCATTACTAAAGGATTAATCATAAATATGAAAATAGTATTGGTAATAATAATAATAATAGATAATAATAAATGAATAAAGAAAGAAATATTAAAAGAGAAAGAATTCTAAAACAGCCAGATTGTGTATTGTATGGTGTTCAAGTAGGTAGAATGTGAGTGTTATTATTATATTGAGAAATTCTATAGTGTAAAACTTTATTGGTAAGTAGCAATGTGTGTAGTTTACTAGATACAGTTTTTGCTTGGGTTAATTCGGGGATATGTTTATTTTTATATTTATTAAGAATGCGTTTAACAACTAAATCTGTACGGAAATTTTTGTTGAATTTACTCCTAAAATAAACAGTATTGTTATTATTAGATTTAACTTTAATGGATTTGCGTAATTGATGTCGAGCGAATCCTCCTGTTTACCATCTACAAAAGTGAGTTGCTAGAGATCATCAAGTCCCACCTGCCATCCGTGCATGCATATGCTGATGACACACAGATATACTTGT